>VYZW01033019.1:0-43533 GCA_013401315.1 Balaeniceps rex | reverse complement strand
GGAATATGCATTCTCCAAAAACCCACAACGCCTAAGAAAACTTGTGTTTTGTTTTTGCTAGTTGGAGGGGACATAGCTGTTATTTTGTTGATCACAGCCATTGGGATCTGACAACATCCATCTTGCCATTTTATTCCCACTTCCTCATGTCCTCTCCATGGTCATGCAGGTAAAACCACAGGGTGGCCCGTGGTGTGTACCCTCTATGTCCTCTCTCTTGACCAGAGGGATGCTTACTCCTAATGGCTGAAATACTGATCCATACAGGTGGGGAGTAGGACATATCCTCTTTGAGTTGCTGGACCTTTCAGGACAGTTTCTCCACACCTGAGACAAGAGAGGAAGAGAGACTTTCTTTGTATTGCCAGAGTTGGCCAGCCAATTCATCCACTGTTTGTTCCTCTCAGTCCTTCCATGTCATTACTGCCAACAAGTTGGCATATGATGATGGTGCACTCTGTACAAACTTCTGCCACGTGGGTTGTGTGCACCGGACTTCATCTGGATCTCTGGATAACTGCTCATTGCCCAGGTCACCATAAATCACCTCCAGCATGGCTAATTCACTCAGGTACTGGATACCTCTCCCCATGGTGGTCCACTTGCCTGGGTGACATATAACATCTTCATTGAAGGGATACCTTTCCTTCACGCCTGACAGGAGTTGTCTCCAGAGGCTGAGGGTTTGTGCCCCTTTTCCAACTGCTTTGTCAATGCTACCTTCCCTAGAAAGGGATCACAGCTGCTTGGCTTTCTTATCCACTAATTCCAGGCTACTGGCCCTGTTATCCCAGCACCAGAGCAGTCAGGTGACAATGTGCTTGCCTGGACGCCGGCTGAAATCTTTTCGCATATCTCGCAGCTCACTCAGGGATACGGATCAGGTGGTTACCATCTCATTTATGGGTTATGCCTTTTCCTCCTCCTGTTCTCGTGATGGCCCTGGTTCATCTTAATCCCTTACTGAATGACATGTATATTTCTTCTTGTGTATAGGGGTGACTGATACTGGCATGGGTTGGTTCTCTGGTTCAGCTGCAGTACCTGTCGCCGGGGTTGGAGTAGCTGTAGTGCCCGTTATTTTGTCATCAGATCCAGAGTCCTTCTCTTCCCCTTGAGGGTTCTGAATAGTGTTGAACAGGGCTCAGTAGGCATGGGCCAAGCCCCAGCACATTGCAGTGATTTGCATCTCTCTGGACTTGCCAGGGTGACAACATACTTCTTCCAAGTACTTTACTAGTTTTTCAGGATTCTGCACTTGTTCAGGGGTGAAGTTCCAAAACACTGGAGGTGCCCACTGTCCTAGGTACTTGCCCATATTAGCCCACATACCCCGCTACTCATAACTATGCAGCCTTGGGGCAGATCTCTGGATGATATTCTTAAACTGCTTATTAACCTTAGACAAAATCAAAACAATATTCCCAAGAAATACCAACAGAAGTATATGAACTACCCAAGGATGTTCAGGATACTGAAAAGTTGTTGTAATAAAGGAGGAAACATCATAGAAGAAGGTAGCGAAGGTGTCATTCTGTATTTCCTGCATAAAAAACCTCTCAGAGGAAGAGGTATAATTGCTAATTGTCTCCATGAGGTGGTACCCAAAGTACAGTAATGGCTTCACTACAAAGCCCAGATACCAGATTAAGCTCAAGGCCGTGTTTTAGTAACAAATCTCCCAGGCAAAACATCACTAATCGCTGCAGAGCACAGCAAACTGCAAAAACCAACACCAATCTTCAACATGTACAGCAAAAAATGATCATGGTGCAGATCACATAAACTAATATTGAGGACAGATGAATCAATATTGTGACCAGCAACTGTTAACAGAGATAATTCCTTAATATACTCTGGTTAATCTGTTATTATCTCAACCCCTTCGTGCCCCATGTTGGGCACCAAGACGGGCTGTTGTGGCTTAACCCTAGCGAGCAACTAAGCACCACACAGCCGCTCGCTCACTTCCCACCCCACTCCCCCAGTGGGATGAAGGAGAGAATCGGAAGAGTAAAAGTGAGAAAACTCATGGGTTGAGACAAGAACAGTTTAATAATTGAAATAAAATTAAATAATAATAATATACAAAGCAAGTGATGCACGTTGCAATTGCTCATCACCCACTGACCAACGCCCAGCCAGTCCCCAAGCAGTGATCACTGCCCCTTGGCCAACTCCCCCCAGCTTATACACTGAGCATGATGTCATATGGTATGGAATATCCCTTTGACCAGGTTGGGTCAGCTGTCCTGGCTATTCTCCCTCCTAGCTTCTTATGCACCTCCTCGCTGGCAGAGCATGGGAAGCTGAAAACGTCCTTGACTTAGTGTAAACATGACTTAGCAACAACTAAAACATCAGTGTGTTATCAACATTATTCTCATATGAAATCCAAAACACAGCACTATGCCAGCTGCTAGGAAGAAAACTAACTCTATCCCAGCCAAAACCAGAACATGGCCTGATGCAGATGGCTTCTGATCTGCTCGCTAATTGTGAATACAGATATGTTAGAAGATAGCTCAGACTGTGTTAAAAGAACATTCAGGTAACAAACACGAAATTTATCCAAGCAATTAACTCTTATTATAAATGGTTATTTGCACATCTTGCCAATATACTTTATGACACTATTCACACTAACAAAATAGGCTAACATGCCCCCCCCCCCAAGATTTCTGCTTCATTAAAAACAATGAGTGGTCAACATTATTGAATTAATTTCTCTTCAATATCTCTTTTTATCCCCTTACCATTATGCACAGTGAACAGTTTCCATTTTACAGCTGGTCCTTTGTAAATTTTGCAGAAATAGCACGAGATACATTCTTATTGTAGGGTGGGCCTTCTACTCAATTTGAAGCCTATGCTACAAACCACAGAAGTATTAGAATATGTCAACCCTCCATGACACTTTCTGCTTCCCCCTACACGACAGGACAACACTGTCAAGATTTTTCCCTTAATTTAAACTAAATAACTTTTTTTTCCTCTAACCTTACTCTTGAAAAGAGAAGAGCTCTTTCTGATGAAGTTTTTCAATGAAGTTCCAAGCTGGGGACAAAGATATGTATTAAAAAAAAAAAAGGACAGCCAGAGCTGTCAACTTTGGAAAAATTTAAACAGCTTCACGCATCTAAAAAGGAAAGCATTCCAACCTTTATTACATATATCACCAACAGATTCACTTATATAATGTTAATATATTACCTCAATGCAAGGTACCAAGTAAGAAGAGTGTGGAAATCTCTTCCAGTACAGACTTGGGAACATCAATTCCTGACCAACTCCAGAAAAGAAGCGGAAGTATGAAACAGTGGCTTGAAATAACCCAGTGGCTTTATAGCAAAATGAGTGAATAATTAACAAACCTATCAGGTGTTTAGATTAGAAAGTCACTAGGATCAGATTCAAATAGCAAATACATTGTCAGTTTGATTTCGCTCTCCTCTTTTTCAAGAGTATCCACTCTGCATTACAGCCACAGTAAATTTGTGTTCTCTCCCATTTTCATTAAACAGATAAACAAAAAAGGAGAGGACCACAGCCAGGAAGCCTTGCTTGGCTTCCACAGAAAAGCCAAGAAATGAGTAAACATGGTTGCTAAAAGCATCACTGTCAGTTAAGAGAGTTGAGAAAAGGGAGATGTCTGACTACTTTCACTACCCGTGCTACACCTACTTTAAACATCAAACGTTCCTATTCTTTTGTTATCACTCTGGCAGAAAAGGTCTCTGAGTAAAGGCCACATGAGGTAGAAAGAAACTGGACAGTAAATGCCAGAATACAAACATAAAAGGTTATTTCTTTCCTTGTAATTACTATTGTGCTTTAAGAGGTTTGTTTTGTTTTGGAGAGCAACGAAACAAGGAAAAAAGAGTGGTGGGGAATAAGCAAAGAATTCGAGAAGCAATTAGTGACAACTATGAAATTAGCTCTGGGGCTTCTAGAGAAGAACAGACTAGGAAGAGCCCTCTGCTTCCCGAGGGAGAAGAGAAAGGGACTGAGAAAGGGTCAGAAAGCGGAACTGGAAACTTTTTCTCCAGACTGCTGCAGTTTTGCTCGGTACTTTCTAAATCCACTTGGTTATACATCCCCTCTTTGTTTCGCTTGTCCTCTGCGACGCAGCACCACGCTCAAACACACACTCACCTAGTATTTTAAAACATTGTAGCTCCTATAGATACCAGAAGAAGAAAAACCCTCCAAACCTTCACCCTGGGAGCCACACACCCACGTTTCGGCGCGGGGGCGACCGGTGCCTCGGGGACTGGGGCCGCCAGCCCCCTCTAACAGCCCCCGGGAAGCTCCCGCCGCCATGGCACACGGTTCCCACCACCGCAACGGTGGCAGCAAACCTCGCCCGCAGCCGGGACGGGCCCCCCCGGGGGACGGGATCGCCTCCTGCCCGAGGCGGGACCACCCACCACCCCGAGGAGAAGAGACACCCCCCCCCAACTTTCTTCCCAGCGCGGAGCCGCAGCCCCTTAAAAGCGACAAAACCCGTCGGGGTCAGGGCTGCGGGCCACGGCGGGGCCCCCCGAGCAGCCGCGAGACGGAGCGGGCCGGACCCCCCCCGCCCCCTACCCACCACCGGGCCGCCCGCAGGCGGGGGCGGGAGGCGAGGGGAAGGGCAGCGGCGGCGCCGTTACCTTCCCCAGGCAGATGTGGCAGGTGATGGGCAGCGTGAGGGACAGCGTGACGCTCGGCCCGTGCTGCGCCATCGCGGCGGCCCGGTACGGCCCCACCAGCACGGAAGTCCCGTGCAGGCAGGCGGGCGGGTGGGCGGTAAAGGCGGCGGCGGCGGCCCTCCGCCAGCCCCGCTACGGCAAGCCGGCGAGGCCAAGCCGCCGCCCGGCGGAGGGAAGGCGGTGCGCGCNGGGGCAAGGCCAGGCCGGGCCAGGCCGGGCCAGGCCTCGCCGGCCCGCGGCCCGAGGAGGTGGCTTGGGGGGCCCGCGGAGTTTTTGGCCTACGCGTGGCCTTCCTGAGGGGAAACACAGGGCCGTGGGGAGCGCTTGGTAAAGGGCTCTTGCAGGAGGAGGCCGCCGCCGTTACGAGGGCTCTCCTTTCCCCTTATAAACCTATCCCTCGCTCAGGTTTTCATTGTGCTGAATTAAATAAACCGGCTGTCTTAATCCTGTTAATTCCCCTGAGCCTTCCTCTGTGCTTTTCTGCATGTCCCTTTTTTTTTTTCCCTACTCCAAAATAAAATACAGCAAATGGGAACACATTCCAGGGGAAACTCCCGGGGCATGAGCCCCCCCTCCCCACCGCCTCGCATCTGCCTGCAGCAGCCCGTAGCCAGCAGCGGTCTCACGCCTGGCATTGCCCCTCGGCTCCCATGCTGCCCTCCTGCTGCATAGGCGGCTTGGCCAAAACCCCTCGCTTCTTGGCCCAAAGCATTGTGTGTCGGCTCAGGTGGGATTTTCACAGCCCACGCGGCTGCGGCTTCGAGGGCGACAAGGAAATGAGGACTGTGATAAGCCCCCAAGCCCTGTGAGTGCCGTGGGTGGTGGCACTTGCCTAATGATGCCTGATGGAAGATCCTGTCCCGATCCATGGAAACCGAGGGGCCAAATCCACAGATGAAGCACTGCAACGGGTTGCCCAGAGAGGTAGTGGAGGCCCCATCCCTAGAAACATTCAAGGTCAGGTTGAATGGGGCTCTGAGCAACCTGATCTAGTTAAAGATGTCCCTGCTCACTGCAGGGGGGTTGGACTAGATGACCTCTAAAGGTCCCTTCCAACCCAAAGCATTCTATGATTCTATGAAAATTCGTGTCTGCTGCCCGGCTTGCACCGAAGACTCTCCAAATCACAGAGCCTTGGTGTTGCGCTTTCTGGGCTGCCAGAGAGCTGCTGGGAAGCAGTGCTGGCAGGACGGAAGGCTCCTAGGAGTTTGCTCGCTTGACCTCAGTCCCAGGATTCCTGTAGTTTCTTGTAAACGTGCCACAGCATGTTGAAAATTACAGACCTGAGTGATTTAACACATGATAAATGCTTAGAATGCTGAGCAGCTAATTCAAACAAGTGTAAAGTTGTGGATGCAATGATTAACAAGGAAAGTATCTTAGGCCGACATAGCAGAGTTGCACAGATGCATTTCAATTTGATATAGGTAAGTCGCTGCAAATAAAGCAAGCAAACTAATCCATGGTGACATTCCAGCGTAGACAAGGCCTAGTGGCTTTGATGATAGCATATCCTTAGGTGGGAAAGGACAGGTTTGAATAAGGTGTGCTTGATAAAGATTTGAGTATTCATGTGTTAAAACACAACACTTTTTAGTAGATTTCAGAAAAACTGATTTAATGTCAAGTAAAAAGAAGAATCAATTAGCAACATAATGGACATACTGTTAATTGTCATAAACTGGAGTGAGTGGACATCCACTGCAAGGAGATGCTTTCAGTCCTGGCATGATTGACCTGCCATTTAGGTAGGAGGGTGCTCAGAGAATTTTTGCAAGAGAAATGTGAAATTATTGGGTTTTGAGCTTTAAAGAGAACCATTGGAGCCTGAAATTGTTGAGTGTGTTTACCGTGCAGCCAGCAAACTGCACAGGAATGCAGTGAATCCCTGTTATTTATCTTTCTTAGCTTTATTTTTATATTGATTTTTATTGAAAAAATGTGAATAGACAATACAGAGAGCAGAAAGGGTAAATGCATGAAAGAGAAATCAAAAGCAAGGAAATGCATCCTACAGTTGACATGTGAAACTCTTTTAAATGAATCTGGGATAAAGCAGGAACCCTTTCAAAGGCATAACTTCCACTGCTTCAAAAAAGTATATGTAACTGGAAAGTGACCTGTTAGAGAACAAGCTCTGTTGGGATGAATAGATTTTCTCTCAACCAAAAATAGCTTGTAAAGGAGCTTATTTTTCTGAATAAGCTGCTAAAAGGAACATATTTTCTGTGTAAGGAGGTTAAACTTATTTGTTTAGCAGATCTCTGCTGAAGTTAGATGCCTAGTCAGTGAATGAATACTTCAAAAATTATTTGTGATAATAATAGTATAATAGTAATAATAGTAGCGCCTGAGGTTTAGTTGAAATTTATGGGATGATGTTACCAACTCTTCAGGGGCATGGAAAATATTTAATTCTGTAGTGCTGAGAGAGAGAGAGAGACACCACAGAGAGCGAGGAGAAGGGAGCTGGAGGGGTAACAATCTGCTGCAGCTAAGGGGAGCTGAGAAATATAATGTGACTGCAGGAGGTAACAAACATTTAGAGAGTCCAGACTACCTAACACTGGCATCCATGTAGCGTGGAGGGTGCTTTTGCAGTATGGCTGGAGCCAGAATGAAACAGATAAAAAACTTGCTGGAATGCTTGGCATGCCTCTGCGGAGGCACTGGGGTGTAAGGTTCAAACAGGCACGCGGGAGATGGGTGTCTGGCCACTGCTGTTAGTAAATCTACAGAGAAAGGATGGTTAAAAGGATGGGTTAAAAGGATGGGTTAAAAGCCAAGAACCTAACCACAAATGATCTCCAAGGATTAGGGCTTTATTTGTGAAATGCTTCAGCCACTTCACTAACTGCTTTTGAAATCTCAGAAACCTTGAGATGATTAATAGTGAAAATATGAAACATTATCTATCACAAAACCAGAAAGTTCTATGATGAGAGCTTGAAAGGAACTGATTTAGGACAAGATAAACTGGTCAGAGTACTAAACTGAGCCAGTTAAGTCTTTTGAACTCATATTGTTTGACTCATAAAGCCAAATAAAGTTACTGTATTTTTGACTTAAAGTGCATAAATCATCTGTAGTTTAGATCTGTGCGTGTTTCCCAGCAGCACATTGTGCAGAGACAGCAAGGAGCATGGGTGAGGGTGTGAACAGTGAAATTTGTGTCTTGTTGGCTGATTAGCCAAGTTGATAAGCAAAAAGTAACTAATGCAGTTGTATTCGTTCTAATAATTTGGGTACATTTAGAGGTATGGCTTTGTACCATGAAAACCTGACTTGAAGGTCATTGTTTACACCTGCACAAATAGATATAAAACACTGATTTCTTTTTTTCTTTCTCATTCTGCTGAAGTAGAATGACTGGAAGCTGCCAAACCAGGCTATCCACTCTCAGTATCCACTTCTGCAACAGTGAAGTCTGTTTGAGTTTGCCTTGAAGAGTTTCCTCTTCGAGAAACAAGGTTGGATCTTTAGCTTTTAAGAAGGGTTTCCCAGGTGGTTTTACATGATTTAGAGGAATATAGAGTGAAATCTACCTAAAATCAAGAGTAAAGAAGTGATTTAATTGTGGGATTCTGCATGCTTAAATTCAAACCCGTGGTTCTTAAAACATACTACTTTCAGAGAGGGTGAAAACAGGTCCACCCTGCTCAGGATTTTACTGTTGACGAGCCCTGCAGAGTGACATCCTCCCTTGTGAGGCAGCGGCTCAGGGATTCACTGGCTGCCTAATCCCCTCTTCTTGATGCCATTCAGAGGCCATTCAGCAGAAATACCTAACTCTTAGATACCCCCTGTCTATACTGCCTGAGTACTGTAGGCCGCTCTTGCTACTTGCTCCTTGCTCTTTGGGAGTTCCCGTGTGGCTTTCATTTTAAAACGAATGCGAATTTCACCTCTCTGTTTAAAACAATGTTTTGTTTTTTGGCTGTGGAAAAAATGTTGTACTACCAGAAAGGAAATAAAACGAATGCCAGAGGCCAGAAGGTAAATCTCTGGCCATTGGGTAAGTGAGCTGGGGGCAGAGTAAGAGCATAGCTTTGGTGATTTAATAAAGTTCAAGACTGACAGTCTTGTGTAAGCTTGGTGCAGTTAGTCTTCACATGAAATAGTAAAAGATGACAAATCGTTTTTACAGATGCAGTTTTCGTTTTGAGTTTAAAACTGCTGTAACTTTATCTTCTCTAAAAGTGGAATATACCTGCTCTCAGGGCCTGTGGTCCACAAAGGAATTCAAAGTGACTAGCTCAGACCTAGGCATCTTCCTTCCAGGTGTCCAAAGTTCAGTGAGAAAAACCCTGGTTTTTATGACTTCTTTAGATTTTTTTGATCTTGCCCTTCTGACACTTCCCATTTTTCTTGCCACGTGTCAGCAAGGAACCAAACAGAATAGAAATGCTGGGTTATATCTAAAAGTTGGTGCAGCTTGCATGCCTAGGACATTAGGCTATCCCCCATTTTCTTTTTGAGGCGCACACAAGAGGTTGATTTCCCATCAGACCCTTTTTCAGATGAATATTTTATCCAAACAAACTGAATTATACTAGAATGACATCCGAGGGCAGGAAGACGCTCCAGAAATGTTATGCTGTGCAGGCACTCTCTAACCCACCTGTGATGGTATGTCTCAGCCTAAGGATATATCCATGGGCTTTTCAGGAGACTGTCTGTGGAAAGGCTGGGAGCCACAGCTGTACTGGGCACTGTCCTGACCATCAAGAGGTATGGATAAACAGGCCATGCTTTGTGTCCCGCGCTTATTTTATTTGCTAGTATATACAGAGCCTTTGTGAAATAGGCAATATTACAGAGAAGAGAGGTGAATTTTAGCTACTTTTTATGCATGGAAGTTCTCTCCAAGCCTTCCATCTGCAGAGATTTAACTGACTTCAGGAGAGCTGTGCTTCTATCTATCCATGCAGGGAACATCTTCAAGTTTGGGCCATTATTCTGCAATTTTGGCTGCTGCTGAACCTCTGATGTTCCTCCTTACTCCAGAGTTTGAACCATGGAGTGTGTTACTGACAAAATATACATGCGGGTGCAACAGGCCTTGATTTAAACTGTAATTATGACAGCCTTTTAGTACACCTTAAGGTGCCTGCTACCAGCTGAGGATCTGTCCCCCAGGATGTTGCAAGGAACAAGGCAAAGCACTGCAACACGCCCGAAAAGTTCAAAAAAGTTACAGAGATCACAGGGATTACGGACTTTCTTTTCCTTTTTTTTTTGGAGGCAAGGGGAGGCTGGAATTAACAATGTAAAATCTTAATGAGTAGATTGCACTGAGCGCTGCGGTTCGCCTCCGTTATTCTCCCAGTCTCAAATGTTTACCAGCCAATCAGAGCATTCCTTAAAACCAGAGATTTATAATGAAAAGTCAGCCCTAATTGAATTTCTTCATTAAGAACACCATCAAACAGATACAGAACACCTTACACCACCTTGTTTAAATTAGATTCATTTTTCTGATTAATTATTAAAAGGAAAGTTTAAAAAATCATAAAATCTTAAGTGCTATTAAAAATTGATTAGGAATGCATTTTTTCATTGACCCAGTTTGTATTTTTTCTTAATTTTTTTTTCGTCAAAGCTAATACGTTTGAGTAGCTGCCTCAGACAGAAGTTTGTAATCATTTGGTCATCAGTCAATTAATCACAGCTTCATAAATATTGATCTCAGATTACATTTATTCTTCATTCTTGAAAGATAGTTTTTTATTAATTTAGGCTCACTCACATACATTGTGGTTTACGCTGAAATTATTTTTAAAAGTTTTATTAAAATTTAATTTGAGCAGCCAGCCAACAGTGCAGCCACTGCACATTGTGCCACCTTTCGGCAGGTTTATCACCACCTCCTGAAAGGTCCTGAGTACCCACAGCTCATACTGTTGGGCTTGCTGACAGGCATCTGTCACCTATAAAACCTCTTCGGCTGGAAGTTGCAGACCACTGTCCATGCCAGGCAGAAGGAGCAATTTGAGAGTAAGTGTGGATTTTTCTGAGGGGAGAAAAGAGGGCTCTGTTTTTTTCCGTCCCACCCTCAGTGGCCGTGTCCTGATTCCTGGTAGTCCATCACAGATGGTAGTGCCTTCCTGATGGCCATACAGCACTCTGGCTGCTCTTTGGCCTCCCCCAAGTGTCAGACAAGCTGTGTGAGGGTGTGTGTTTGTGTGTACATACATCAAATGTCTCCAGCCCTGCTGTATTCCTTGTCATGGAGGTCATACGTGAGGTAATGACCCATCCCAGGACAGTGAGGGTACCTGGAACTGCTCTTGCAGGGTGCACTACTGCATCTGTTGCACCTGGGAGTAAACCCAATACTTGCTTTTGCAGGAGCTGCATTTGTAAACAGAAAGTCTAAGAATTTTTAAAGAGAAACACTGTAAGGAGGGATGTGGGCTCTTTGGTCCCAAGCACCTGGAGAGGACACAATCCTTCTCATAGCATGTTCAGCACACCTGAAACAATACTGAAACAGTAACATGCAAGCAATGTTACTTAACATTCCTGGTCCAATTGCAGCAAATAATCTCCATCTTGACAATTAAATTTTTTTTTCTTTTTTTTTTTTTGGTTTGTGCTTGCAGTTATATTTTAAGAAACACAGATATGGACATATAAGGGGTAAGAGCACACGGCTGAAGAGTGACCTGAAGCATTCACTGAGCAAGATGAATCCTTTTCTGCCCCATACTTCGTGCTTTACTTTGAATGCCCTGTTTCATGCTGAGAATTACAAAATTCTCCAGGGCAGGAGCATCTGAATGGCAGACTTACTACAGCCTCTGCACTGCATTTGGGTTCTTTGTCCTATTGTCTGTTAAAACACATGTTAAGATAAGTCACTGTTCCCTAAAATCTCACTTGACTGAGGACTTCAGAGTGGTGGGGTCATGTAGCAGCCATTATCTTTTACATCTCTGAAAAATCCCTAGCCTCATCTTTAATGTCTGAAATCAGAACTGGTTGCCCATTGTTATCACTCCAAAACCACGTTTATTCTGGCATAGCTCTTCTGAGAGGCTCTGAAATACAGCTTCAAATCATGGGCAACAGAGTGTCCTGGTGTGCTCTTCAGCATCAGTATGGAGTCATGCGAACCCCTGTCAGCGTTCCTTATTTTTGCTGACATTGGATGTGTGTAATATGGAGAATGGATCATTTTTGTGGCTATCCATGTAGCTAAGATTGAAAAAAAAAGGTTTAATTTTCAAAGTCCTATTCCCCAATCAACATGTACTACTCATTTACCATATATTCTGCTGAAATGTAACATCTTCGTATACATTTGGCATATCCACAGCACTAATTTTTCCTGTAAAAAATGAAATCATACTACAGCAAGTTCTCTCGCCCCTTCCTTTAAATCTCAGTCACACACAGTGCTTTTCTGCCCTTTCAGAAAAGTCATCCTGTAAGGATCACGTCAGAGACAGCATGTGCAGAGGGCATCCAAATAACCCAGTTGTTTTACAAACAGCTGTGATGGTTTAAGAACTTACCACCTCTGAGCCGTTTGCTACCTTTGTTCTCTTCATCTGTTTGCTGCAAAGTCAAACTCATTTTTTGCTTTCATTGTCCATGGGCTGTCAAGGTGCTGGACATAATTTGTTTGGTTTGTATTGTGGCAAATCAAGAAGGGTGTTGTCTGCTACGGGGACAGTCATTTCAAGCAGAGAAGTGCTAGCAAGCGTACGTAACAGAGGATGTGTTAAGTTACTCCAGTTATATCCTTAAAAAGATGCCTGTCTGTTCTCTGTATGTTGCATAATCAGAAGTGGGTTCTGAGTCCAGTTGCAGCTGATGTCTTCAAACAGGAGGGATGCTAAGGAGATCTAGTAAATATATCGCCCTCTGAGCATTTCTTTGCAATAGTGTGGTGGTGGGAACCAGCTGTCTGTTTATCCAGTGATTTGACACATGCTAGCGTGAATGTGAGCAGTGTGTTAAGTTTTGTACTGAGCTCAGTAATCCTGGACAGTCTTTCCTAGCAGGAAGAAAGAAAAGGAAAAGCTGCAAAGCAATAGAGAGAGACAACTGTAACAGTGCCCCAGCTCTTCCTGGCTTTTTGCTGCAGACACCTGCAAAATGGCCCAATTGGAGTTTTCCCACTGAAGTATTGTGTCACTAACTCAGTGCTCAACAACTTCAGCACTTCTGAGAATTAATCCTGTCACTGAATATGAGCTACTAGTTGATGGAAATGCATCTTTCTTTTTTAAAAAAAAAAGGAATCTCTCCCTAAATACTCAGAGTTCTTTTAGTCCAGAATATGCAAAGCTGTGTATTTTAATGAAATTGTTTTAACTTTGTAATAATGTAAGAGAAAAATAATGCCTTTCCTGCTAGTATAATGCAGTAGCTACTTCTGTCTCTCTAAATTTTGCATTAATTGAATTGAGTTGATTTAATAAGTTCAGCTGATCTTTGAAAGGCTTTCTAATGGATTTCTTGTTAAAAATGTAAAAAAAGTGTTGTTTTGCATTTTGATGATATATATGTTTACCCTTGGCTCAGAACCAGGGACCTCTGGGGTGCAGCAGCAACCAGGGCATTGTATACAGCTCCTTGCAGGAATGGGCATTCATCAGCAAGATATGCAAGATGCTACAGATCCAAATCAGTCTCAGGTCTTTCCTGCTTGACCTACCTCTGAGATCTGTACTCCCGGTTTCTCTGACTCTTCATTACAATAATGTTTAGCAAAGATGTTTAGTATTCAAGTAATTTTTCTTGTTGTCCGTTATGGTAATGTTACCGGATTAAAACAGAAACATCCCACCCCATTTTTAATAGTTGATGATAGCTTGTCAGACACGACTTCAGAGACTTGCGAGTGCTCCTGGGACACTGCAGCTCAGGTAAATGTAGACTTAGCCTCTGAGGCTAGTTTCAGGAAAAACACAGTTAAGAAATAGACTGCTGTACAGATCTTAAATCGACAAGAGAGGAAGGGAGGGAAGGATATAACATACATCCAGGAACTGCTGGAGTTTTATAAGCTTTGTGTTACTGTGTTTTAAATCTATCCATGGGGGTTATGTTAGGAAGTAAATGGAGAAATGGAAAAGCGAAGATGGAAGCAATTGGAGCGAATGGCCAATAAGCGAAGGGGAGAAAGGGGCCAATGTGAAAACTGCAGAGATATTCTGACAGTGTTATCAGTATCCATCAATTCCTGCTTGAATGGTGGCTGCAGCTGTTCTGCCAGCTTTGCTCCTTGGCGAGCTCATCTCTGCAGCTCCCCCCACCCCTCCGCACTCGTGGGGGTGAAGAAGAAGCCCCTGATTGAGTCCTGGTGGCCATGAAAGGGTGCTTTTCCAGTGTGCATGCACTCTTCAAGGAACCCATAAAGAGGCCTTTAAAGGGGATGCAGAGTATGCAGCTTTCATCTTGGGTGTCTGAAAAATGAGTCAGAATTTTTTTGTAGATTCCTCTTCAGCCAACAAAAACATGTAGGTATCTACATATGAGCAAATCTCACCCAGCATGTCTGAGAGTCACTGCAGAGAAACAGAGCTTTCTAGGATATGATGCATCATATCTTCAGATAAACATCCTAAATAGATTTGATGACTTGTATTCTACAAGTGCCTAGTTTTTCTCCAATGCCTGTAAGGGGACTCTAAGGTGACTAGACCAGACATTGTAGATGTGTCTTTAGACTGATGAGGTGAATCCCATACTTTGTGTTGGGAAGCTGGGATGAAGAGACATCTGTGTTTCAATTCAATATGGTCAGCAAAAAAGGGAACTCTGATAAGTAACTAAAGATATTGATTTCAGTGACATTTCTGTAATCATATCCTAAGTGCAGTGGGTTTTAGATCCAGCTGTTTGTCATCTGGGGGGAGGCTAAGCAAGACTTGCTTACAACTCTGCTTTTCCTGAAAGCAGCCAGATTCTTGCTTACTGATAAATCTATGAACCATTCTGCCAGATATATTGCACCAATAGCTTTCCTTGTAAGTCTCACTTGCTACAAAACATCCTTTGAAAAAGATTGCACTCTGGCAATAAAATGTCTTTTGGAACTTTTTTCTACATAGTTTATTTACAGATTTTTTCCTTTTCTCAAGTATTTTCTGTTATTCAGAAAAAGAGTTTTGGTAACTTTAAAGAGGATAATGAAGTCAGTTGATGAATACGTGTATTTGTTGAGAGTGCTTGTAGGAAAGCTGGACTGCTGTATCATCTCTGCTGAAATATATGGGTAATTTATTCGCTAAGTGCAATCAGGAAAAATCAAGGACTATATATCTGGCCTTGGCTTTGATTTACTTGTTAAAGCTCATTGTAGAAAGTCAAGGAAAAACTTTGATCTTACAGTGTTCTCCTGAAAGAACCCCAAATTTCACTGGAATTGAAGACTGAGGAGGCAGCGTGCAGTGTCTGTGCCCGAAGGCCTCTGTGCTCAGAACTGCTGCTGACTTCAGTGGGAATTCTTCCTGAGTACAAAGAGATGAACAGGAACTTAAGAGTAGGAGCAGAGGCCATGTTCCAGCTTTACCTGAAAATGAAGCTTATAAAGGCCATAAAATGTTGTGTGTGGTTTTTTTTTTTTTCTTTTTCTCCTGTACTAGGCTACAGGTATTTTAGTTTCAAATTGGACACCTTTAAGCTGCAAGGAGAACTGCACTCACACTGATAACTTACTAGCACATCTAAATGTCTTTTAAAAGACTTCAATTTACCTATTAAGACCAAATAGACTGTCTGTTAATTTGACAGAATATCCATGTTCCCTGAACTTAGGGCTATAAAAATTGTTCATCTGCTCAGTCACAGGCCATTTAATTTTGGACGCATCATTGCCAGTTGGTTACAGTAATTAGCATTCTCTGTATTGTAGCAGCTTCCCTGAAGCTATGCTAAGTAGGGTTACGCTTCTGTATGGAAACATAAGCAGCCTTGTGCAAATGAGCCTGGCCACCCATCTAAGAGACAGAAGCCCTAGCTACAGCTTCTTGGCTCAGGGTGCCCTATATGCCCACCTGCAGATCTTATTTACTGGTTATTAATGACATGAAGTGTAGGCAGCTGTGAAAGGCACAGCATGGCAGCTTAAAACCTCCGCTCCAAACTATTCTCTCAGCCTTGTCATTTCTTTGAGTGACACCTTGTGTCCTTTTTTTTTTTAATCTTCCCCCTTATACTCTCTTTTAATGAAGTTGTCAGACAGAAATATGGAATTATTTGGCTAGAAATATGGAAATATTCAGCTACTTAGACCATGGGACTCACTTTGAGAAACCTGGTCTACTAGGGGCTGATGGGGTCCATCTGTCAGAGAAGGGGAAGAGCATCTTCAGTCATAGGCTTGCCAAGTTGGTGAAGAGGGCTTTAAACTAAAGTTGCCAGGGGAGGGGAACCTCAATCCATCCCACTCCTACCAGTTTGATGCCAGTGACAGCAATGGATGCCCAGAGCCTGGAGAAGGATTGCAGGTCAGCAGGAGAGCAGCTGAAGAGCAGCACAAAGAAATTCCAGCCACTCCAGCCAGTAAGTCAGACTTCATCAGAGGCCAAACTTAAATGCCTCTATGCAAACGCATGTAGCATGGGGAATAAACAAGAGGAATTAGACACGTGCGCATGCCTGCGGGGCTATGATCTTATTGGCATCACGGGGACATGTTGGGATGGCTCCTATGACTGGAGTGTTGGAGTGGAAGGATACAGGCTCTTTAGGAAGGACAGGCAGGGGAGACGAGGAGGGGGTGTTGCCCTCTATGTCAATGGCCAGCTGGAGTGCATGAAGCTCTGCCTGGGGATGGATGATGAGCCAACTGAGAGCTTATGGGTCAGGATTAAGGGGAGGGCAGGGACAGGTGATATTATAGTGGGGGTCTGCTACAGGCCACCTGACCAGAAAGACCAAGTGGATGAGGCCCTCTATAGACAGATAGTAGCAGCCTTATGTTCACAAACCCGGTCCTCATGGGGGACTTCAAGCACCTCGATATCTGTTGGAGGGACAACACAGCAGGGCATAAGCAATCTAGGAGGTTGCTGGAATGTGTTGATGATAACTTCCTTCTCCAAGTGATAGAGGAGCCAACAAGGAAAGGTGCTATGCTGTACCTTGTTGTCACCAACAAGGAGGGGCTGGTGGGGAATGTGAAGCTCAAGGGCAGCCTTGGCTGCAGTGACCATGAAATGGTGGAGTTCAAGATCCTTAGGGCACTGAGGAGGGTGCACAACAAGCTCACTACCGTAGACTTCAGGAGAGCAGACTTTGGCCTCTACTCTGCTTGGTAGAGTACCATGGGGTAAAGCCCTGGGGGGAAGAGGGACCCGAGAAAGCTGGTTAATATTCAAGGATCACCTCTTCCAAGCTCGGGAGCGATGCATCCCAACAAAGAGGAAGTCAGGCAAAAACACCAGGAGGCCTGCATGGATGAACAAGGAGCTCCTGGACAAACTCAAACACAAAAAGGAAGCCCACAGAGGGTGGAAGCAAGGACAGGTAGCCTGGGAGGAATACAGAGAAATTGTCTGAGCAGCCAGGGATGAGGTTAGGAAAACTAAAGCCCTAAGAGAATTATGTCTGGCTAGGAACGTCAAGGGCAACAAGAAAAGCTTCTATAGGTATGTTGGTGATAAAAGGAAGACTAGGGAAAATGTGGGCCCTCTCAGGAGGGAAACAGGAGACCTGGTTACCTGGGATATGGAGAAGGCTGAGGTATTCAACGACTTTTTTGCCTCAGTCTTGACCGGCAAGTGCTCTAGGCACACCACCCAAGTCACAGAAGGGAAAGGCAGGGAATGGGAGAATGAAGAATCCCACTGTAGGAGAAGATCAGGTTTGAGACCATCTAAGGGACCTAAAGGTGCACAAAAGGAAGACCCGGGGAACTACAAACCAGTCAGTCTCGCCTCTGTGCCTGGCAAGATCATGGAGCAGATCCTCCTGGAAAGTATGCTAAGGCACGTGGAAAATAAGGAGGTGATTGGTGACAGCCAACATGGTTTCATTAAAGGCAAATCATGCCTGACAAATTTGGTGGCCTTCTACGACAGGGTTACAGCATTGGTGGATAAGGGAAGACCAACTGACGTCATCTACCTGGACTTGTGCAAAGCATTTGATACTGTCCCACAAGACATCCTTGTCTCTAAATTGGAGCGACATGGATTTGATGGAGGGACCACTTGGTGGATAAGGAATTGGCTGGATGGTCACACTCAAAGAGTTGTGGTCAATGGCTTGATGTCCAAGTGGAGACCAGTGACGAGTGGCATTCCTCAGGGGTTGGTATTGGGACCAGTATTATTTAACATCTTTGTTGTCAACATGAACAGTGGGATTGAGTGCACCCTCAGCAAGTTTGCTGACAACACCAAGCTGTGTGGTGCAGTCAACACGCTGGAGGGAAGGGGTGCCATCCAGAGGGACCTTGACAGGCTTGAGAGGTGGGCCCGTGTGAACCTCATGAAGTTCAACAAGGCCAAGTGCAAGGTCCTGCACCTGAGTTGGGGCAATCCCAAGCACAAATACAGGCTGGGCGGAGAATGGATTGAGAGCAGCCCTGAGGAGAAGGACTTGGGGGTGTTGGTTGATGAGAAGCTCAACATGACCTGGCAATGTGTGCTTGCAGCCCAGAAAGCCAACCATATCCTGGGCTGCATCAAAAGAACTGTGACCAGCAGGTCGAGGGAGGTGATTTACCCCCTCTACTCTGCTCTAGTGAGACCCCACCTGGAGTACTGTGTTCATCTCTGGGGCTCCCAACATAAGAAGGACATGGACCTGTTGGAGTGGGTCCAGAGGAGGCCCACGAAGATCATCAGAGGGCTGGAGCACCTCTCCTATGAAGACAGGCTGAGAGAGTTGGGGTTGTTCAGCCTGGAGAAAAGATGACGCTGGGGAGACCTTATAGCAGCCTTCCTGTAGCTGAAAGAGGCCTACAAGAAAGCTGGAGAGAGACTATTTACAAAGGCATGTAGTGATAGGACAAGGGGTAATGGCTTTAAACTGAAAGAGGGTAGATTTAGATTAGATATAAGGAAGAAATTCTTCACTATGAGGGTGATGAGACACTGGAACGGGTTGCCCAGAGAAGTTGTGGATGCCCCATCCCTGGAAGTATTCAAGGCCAGGTTGGATGGGGCTTTGAGTACCCTGGTCTAGTGGAAGGTGTCCCTGCCCCTGGCAGGGGCGTTGGAACTAGATGATCTTTAAGGTCCCTTCCAACCCAAACCATTCTATAATTCTATGAAATGAATTCCCTGGATGTAATTTCTGTATATGTGTGTGTGTATATATATATAAAAACCTGTGAACTGAGACACAGCATTTGCTAATGCAGTTACTTGCCACTTAAAATACAGGGGTTTTCAAATAAAAATGTTTTGATAAATCCTTCCCTGTTACTGTTGTGGTTTAACCCCAGTCGGCAACCAAGCACCACACAGCTGCTTGCTTACCCCTCCCGCCATGGGATGCGGGAGAGGTTTGGAAGGGCAAAAGTAAGAAAACTCGTGGGTTGAGATAAGAAGTTTAATAATTGAAATATAATACTACTAATAAATTGTAATGAAAAGGAAAACAATGAAAGAGAGAGAGAGAGGAACAAAACCCAGGAAAAACAAGTGATGCAGCCAGTTACCACCTGCCAAACGATGCCCAGCCAGTCCCTGAGCAGCAGTCGCTGCCCCCCAGCCAACTTCCCCCAGCTTATGTACTGAGCATGACGTCATATGATATGGGATATCCCTTTGGCCAGTTTGGGTCAGCTGTCCTGGCTATGCTCCCTCCCAGCTTCTTGTGTACCTCTTTGCTGCCAGAGCATGGGAAGCTGAAAAGTCCTTGACTCAGTGTAAGCACTGCTTAGCAACAACAAAACATCAGTGTGTTATCACATTATTCTCATGCTAAATCCAAAACACAGCACTATAGCAGCTACTAGGAAGAAAATTAACCCTATCCCAGCCGAAACCAGGGCAATTATGGACATATGCTGCAGATATTTTGTTTGGGTATATTTTTCCATATCTCCTAATGCCTAAAGTAGTATTTTTATTGTATTTTTAATAGAGACACCAAATTCCAGTATGGAATATGAGTAGTGCTGGAACTGTTCTTTTGTAAAGGCTAGAATAAACAGCACAATAGCTGAAACCATAAATAAATTAAAGAGAGGCCAAGATTTTTTGCCAGTTGTTCTGCAGACTACGCACATTTTCTTGTTCTGTGTTGAATGTCTGCGCTTCCTTTTCGTTTCCTGGGAAACAAGTGAGAGGTTGTATGCACTGCAAGACGTACACTGAGAATAATTCTTCCCATTTAATCCACTCTGATTTTTACTTCTTAATATACTGGAAGGTAACTAATATTTAATACCATGAAATGTATCTGTGCATGTTTAATGATTCAATTAATCAGAGAGAAACCTTCTTTATAATTAAATATGGATAGACTATAGTCTTTTCTTCTCATTGACTGATGCTACTGAGAATAAGGGATAAGAATAATTTTATACTATTATTCTGTGTGCCTTTTATTAGAACTCTGAACTCTTTGGGTGAGTAAAATCAACCATAAAGTACATTTTTTCTTAGAGTTATGCACTCTGCAGTTTCTGTATTCCATAGAAGTCTAACCATATGAATTTAGATACCAATCCTACGAAGACTTACACATGTGTTTAAGCACAAGAGAAGTTCAACTGATGCTAATGTGATTACTCACATCAAGTTTAAAGCCTATGCTTGAGACTTTGCAGGACCGGCTTTTTCAATTACTGGAAGGGGCCTGATGTGAGCTTTGAAGAGAACTATATGCTTGCTCTGTAAGTCCTGATTTGATTGCAATTTGCAGCCATAGCTCATTTCTTTATAAGTAGCAATTTTATTAATCTGGTCGTGGACCTCTCTTGGCATGGTTACTTAAAGAAAGGTTACAAACCATCACTACAACTTATTTTTCTACAGTTCCATACAAAATTCTGTAAGTATAGGATACAGAAAAGACAGCTGTCTTCAATAAAGTATGCAGATGGGGGTGCGTATATTGGCAAGTTAATAAAATACAGTAATGATGCACATGCAGGCAGATTTAAATATGGAAATGGAGATTTCCTGCTTCTTGACTTCGTGTAAATTGTTGAATATATTTGTTTAATGATTTATACAGAGCCTCCAGCCATAGCAACTAGGTGCTGTTTACAAAAGTTAAAACGTGAATTACATGCACAGCCTACAATGGACTTCATTAAATGACCACTTCTGCTGCCAAGGATACTGTATGTTAATAATCATGTTGTGAGACCATACCTATCTGTTGAAATGTCTTTCCATATCTGCTTACCTATCTACCGGCGGATACAGGCACCATGATACGCCATTGTACATGCAATACCGTTACATTGTAAATGATGTGTTACTTCTCATTTAAATGTTTTAATATGACCGTGCTTTTAAGTTTGTGTGCTCGCAGCTGAATATACCTAACTACTTGGGAATGAATGCTTGAGGTTGGCTATGTTTCCACAGGAAACATGGGTCTTTTGTATATTAAATCCATATGGCTGGTGAGCTGAGGTAGCAATCCCAAGTTTGATTGACTGACCTTTCCACTGAAAGCACAAAACCTTCCGTTTTCAAGTTTTCTACTGCTCGCATTCCATATAGTCATATTTTTCAACATATGTACCTACCTTTTTAATGAGAGGATATTTTAATTGTCATAACAGGAAAATAATTTGCAAAAAAATCAAATGCCAAAATTTCGCCTTATAAATAGGTTACACTTACAATGGGTAATATGGGACCAGGAGATGTCTAGTCAGAAGAATAAAGAGGGGATTATACTATTTCTATAGTACTACAGTCAAGAGAGGCCCATTAATTTGCTTTTAGGATGACCTTAAGCCAGAAAAATAAGTGTTTTTCTCAGTTAGGGCCCAGGTATTTGGTGCAGAGCTCATGCATATTATTTGAAACATTTCTGTTGAGACCTTAGAAACTATGGACAAAAACCTGAAATCCCTGAGGTATCACTGAGACTAGGTTTTCCTTCTTAGGGGCAGTAGTATGCTGCACTCAGAGATGTTTGGTAAGAAGGTGATATTCAGTAAAAGGAAAACCAATAACCTTCTCTGAATAAATGGTCCAGTCAGTATGTAAGTAGGAACTGATGCCATTCGTGTAGGCTGGCTATCATGTTTAGAATGCTTTAGTGCCTCGATATATCTGTTTTAGAGATTGGTGCTTTAGGCTTTAAAGCATCCCTTTGTTGCTAATGTTCAATTTTCTTTAACTGGAGCGAACAACTGAAATAAAGTTGTGTCATTAGAGAGTGAAAGTTGATGGTGAGCAGATGTACCACAGGTGAGGAAGCCAACAGCTGCATCTGGCCTGAAGGAAGTTCCGTCAGCCCTTACCTGTACAAACTGCAAGGTGATATCAGCATGTGTTTAGTGTAGGTGCAGAGTCAGCAGGTAGCAAAATCTCAGAGAAGCTGTGCAAGTCATTCACAAATGAATGCCAATGACAAGTTTGGACCATGCCAAGCAGTCACACCTTGGGAAAGAGATTCAATCAAGGTATTTTAAGGCAACTTGCTATTTTAGAGGGTTGTAAGCAACATTATTTGCAGTGTGTCTGAAACTACTCCCCTCGTGAAGCTACCTTAAATAGCTCTTTTTCCATGAATATATAGCATTGGATGATTTTAAAGTCTGTTACGTCATGGCAGTGCAGGGTGAAAAACATGTGAAATGTTCCCTTGGAAAGCCAAGGGTCTCCTTCTGTTAAAGGCACAGAATGCCCACTTCTATCACCAGCAGGTTGGGGAATGATGCTTAAAAAGATAACATTTTTATGTACAAAAAAGTTATCACTTTAAGAATAATTTTGGACACTCGTGTCATGGACATTTGCAATTGGAGGTAGAACTACACTTTTGGTGAGAACAGATTTTTATTAAGGCAAATTTAACATGGCTGACTTGCCTATTTGGAATGTTACACTTAGTCATAAGGATATTGGTTGCATACAGATGACAAATATTCCTAAAGATATAGTTATCACATGATTGTGCAAGTTAATATTGCCATATATGTGATATAGGGTATACAAATACCTCTTGTTCATGAGTATGAAAAAAAGTGTGAAGAATAGTAAAGCTGATTTCTTGCTGTGTCCCAACGTCAGAATATCTCATGACTGAAGTTTTCTGAAAAAAAGGGAGTTGAGGGTAATTGGGTCCAGTGGAGAGAGAAAAAAATGGAGACCTAATATCAGATAACACTGATCGTGAGTTCTACTGGGCTGTGGAAGAGTCCCTGAAAGAAGCCTAACTACTAAGTTCCATTTTAATCTAGACTGGGCAGAGCACTAAAAATGCCCCGTAGGGAATGATGCTGTGTTGGCAGGGAGATGGAAGAGGTGATCCAACACTCCTTGCCTACCTCTTCGTGCTATAACTCTTTATACTCAGTATAAGGTATTCTTTATATGCAAATGCAGCAGGTGGTATAGACTATATTGAATAAATAATGCAGTCACATTGTGGGGCTTTTGTTGTTGCTCTTGTTGTATCCTGAGATCTCAAAATGCTTTACACAGAGCTAATGTGTAATCACTGATATATAACCACCCTTGTATCACAGCTGCTGGCATCACTCTCACAGCAACACTTATAATTTTTATTAATTTATCTATTTAGATTTATTGTATTTATCAGTTATTCCTGATGCTGAAGAATAGATAAACAAATGCATGGAACTCAAATCCATTAGAAAAGTAGTTTGTTTTTTTTTTTAAACCCCCAAACAAGTCTTTAAGAAAAGTGGGTACTCCATGGTCCCTTTTATTCAATAAAGAATGTGATATACCATATCAAAAATAACGACAGGAATTTTCCTTGGCTATTTGAGTGCATACTTTCCTGCTTAGCATTGACAGCAGCATCGTTACTTACCCATTCACAAATATCTTTTCCAGGAAAAACCTGAAAAAGCTGATGATTCTTCTCAGGCCAACAGAGAGGATGACCAGGTGTTCGAAAAGAATGAGAGAATTGGGAAGGAGAGAAGGAAGAGTTGCAGCGGCAAGGTTCCCTCACTCGACATTTCTGGTCCAGAAACTTCCTTTCTGAACAAAAGGTGTGGAGGGGTGGGAAGGATATGACATGAGCCTTGACCTCTTAGATGACAGTAACTGTCACACATGGGACTTGGCACTCCCTCACTGGCATCATTTGTTCACCTCACTGTATATAGGAACGTTCATCCCCTGATCATGCAGACTAGGCAGTAGTTTGGATCCAATCACATCCTGCCCAGGCAGCAGTCTGGGTTTCCTTATATTGAACTCAAAGCAATAATAACAGCATAAAAAAGTATGAGGCTGCTGCATGCAGTGGCCTAGTGCTCCCAGTGTGTAGTTGAGATACGGCCAGAACATGTCCCTGGACCTTAATAACGGGAAATGCTGTTATTGATACTGATTTCTTGCTGTAAGTTCTGGCTTAAGCAGTGTAAGAAAAACAACCTGAGCATGCTTTTTTCTGTGACACCAACTCCCTTATGCTACTTGCTGTCTGCTACTTGCACACTGCTTTGTAAGGGGTTCTAAAGCATGGAAATTGAAATTGAAACCATGCAGCGCTTACACTTTCTCGTGTAGTTCATGAATCCCAGTGGCTCGTTTTTAGATCTGGCATTTTCCCAGTAGCAGAACTTCACACATATCTTGAACTTGATGCTTCAGCCATTAAGTCTAGGCTTTGAATTTTGGACTTCTGGATTAACAAGCCTTCTATCACAGATTTTAAATTCTGCCTTGGTTGACCCATGGTTGCTCAAGTCTCTTTCTGGATGTGGCTCTGTAGCCATGGTTCCCTAACTTTTGCTCCACCACAGGAGCACTGTTCCATACATCAAGAGAACAGTCCTGGTTTGAATTCATGGCGTCTGTAAACTCAGGTGTTTGGATCAGCCTTCTGTGCACTAGAAATTTTTTTAAAATGACTTGCCTAGGAGCAGCCATTATTTGAGTTGTGTCTTTCAGACAAGGAAGCAAGTTGCCCCCCCATCCCCCTTCTTCCAGATCTGAGGTTTTTATCTTTGAATTATGGTTGTATGAGTTGCATTCTTATGTTTCCTGTTTGGACAGACTTATATTTTTATTTCTGTGCAATGTTATTAGTTTTGGCCCTCCAGTGAATGACATTTCCATCACTAGCTTCTCCCCTCCCTTCGACTCTACAGAAGTAAATTAGACTTGCCCCCAAGAGCTTTCTGAGACAGAGGTAATCTTCTGGTGTATTTTGAAGTGAGGTTCTTGTATCTGATGGAAGGCTTTAGTTATGACAGCAAAACAAATAGTGAATAAATAAGCTTTTAGGTTTTTAAGTGGATGTCAAGGAAAGCAACTCAGAAGCAAAATGACCTGCCCTGGCACTGTCCCTTTCACTTCCACTGGGAGCCGGGGAATCAGAGGGGAGAGTCTGGAAGCAGAAAGGAGAGCTGAGCCTCTGTAAAGACTTGCATCTGTGTTAAAAGCTTGCCAAGGAAAACTGATGCCCGTACATTAATCTGAATTATCAGTCAGTTCTCCTTTTGTAACCAGCTCAGTCACAGCATCATGATCTCTTTCTTGAACCAGAGGTAAATTGAGCCCAGCATGGTGACAGTAGTAGGAAACCTAGAGAAGGAGAGAATAAAATTAACTGATGCTAGACAGTTCAGAAACAGAAAAGACTCTGAGACCTGACACAACTTTCTTTTCACCTAGTTATTAACATTGTAATCCTGCTTTCCTTCAATACTCCAAGTTCTCCTCTTTTTTCCAGACAAAAATCTCTGCATCTTTTTAGAGTCTCTGTTATGTTAGTTTTTCATAGCAATTTATACTTATTTTCCTCTTTGTGGAGGGGGTTTCTTTTAAGGTCCTATCACTAACTTTCTTAACTTTAAAATAATAACCTTATTTTTAAGCCCATTTATTAATTTAAAAAGCCCATTCTGTTGCTTATCATGCTTCTTGATGCTTTTAGAAACATCTAATTTGACCATCTGTAGACATTTTTCCTCATGGCATTGTAAGTGATACTGCTTACTTCCAAAACTCTTGTTTACACACAGAAATCAACTTGTCGGGACTGAATCAAAACTCATTAAAATCCAATTATTCTGTTGGGTTTTGGACCAGACTTTCAGTGAACTGTAGTCTGTCAGTTTTTACTCTTCCCTCCCTCTCCCTTTATTTCATGCCCTTGACAGAAGTGCAACATACCATGACAAGGGATCCACTCAGTTTATGCTGCATTCAGTATTTCAGATGTTGCTCGACAATTTTCTTGTATAAGACCTTCTCTTTTTCATTTATTTGAAATTCTCTGGTATCATAGGGAAATATTTTGTTTTCCTTTTGCAGTCAGGGTTTCAGTGGTTCCTCTGTAGCAACTCACAAATCCTATTTTCCTAGTCATGTCTCTGAATGGTGTGGTGTATTCAGCAAATATTCCCTTGATGGGTTAGCAGTTCCCAGGCTCTGGGATAAGCATCATAACAGAGATTTGGAGGGTTGTCAGAATCATCCAAAGGTTTGTGAGAGGACAGGAGAATATTTGACAGTGCAGAGACTGAAGACATTCATTGTATTTTGGTTTTGTTTTTTTTTTTTTAATCTGCCAAACACTCAGTGATTGGTCCCAATCTGTCTCCAAAATAACATAGGGAACAAAGCTTTTATCTTTCCAGAATGAATACGTAGTTGTCTACTACTTCCTTTCTAAGGAAACGTGGGAAGCTAGCTATCCCCAGAGTAGCAACTAGATTTGTTGGACAATTATGTTGCATGGCTGAGCTTAGGTGCCAAAGGCCCATTGCAGTGGGAAAAGTAACAGATCCCCAATTCTTTTTCACTCAGTGGAGGATAGAAATACTTATTCCCACTTTCAGAAATGCTTGTTTTCATTTAGTCTTTCTGTTTGGGTGAATGCTCTGATCTCCTATTCTTTCCTTAGGTGGACACCCACCAAAAATTTTTTCAGCATCAGGTTTGTGGTAGCCGCTGCGGCGTACCCAATCCCATGTTCATGGGAGGCTTGAGCGGTAGATTCCCTTCATTGCAGGGCCGTTGGGTAACTCTTGGCTGTATGCATACACGTTTTGCTTTGCTTTTGCTTTTGTCAGTGTCCTGCGGTATTGTGCCAACGCCCGACCTCCTCCTGCAGGGGTGAGCCAGCTTCTCAGCAGCATCTGCAGTTGGAACCGTTTGGGTTGGTGGCCAATATTTTCTGCTGACATGAGCCAAGGGGATTTGGAAAGCACAGAAAAGTACTTGCAAACTGAGCACATAACACAGGTGGTTGGGATTTTGCAGAGATCTGGAGCTGGATTTTTAAAGGCACTTGGCATATCTCATACCCAGAGGGATTTTCCAAATCAACTTGAAGTAACAGAAACAGGCCATTTGTTTTACCTAACTTTGGCTGTCAAGTCAGCTAGCTGACTAGACTCTCTCTAGAACTTCCAGATTTCACCCCATGCAAAAATAGGTGCCTAAGGTAAATAGGTTAGACCAGTCCCTCTCATCCCACTGGGTGAAGAAAGTAAGAGATTAATTTGTGAAAAACCCACTTGTATTCCTACCACCAAGACAAAACCATGGAATCGTGTAATTGTGTAATTTGGAGATTATGGGAGGGCTACACTTGTTAAAATATATTTTCTGCTAGACAGTGGTTTTTTGTTGCTAATGACTCTGGCCTCCTGTCCTACTCATATTGCTTATCAACCAAAATACTTACTGCCATGCCTAATATCAATGAGTACATCTAGTTGAAGGAAAATGCAAATTCCGGTAAATCCAAATTATATGTTCTTTCTGGGTTGGATTCATAAAATTGTTTCAGACATAAACCAACCACATTTTTTTTAAGCTAGCATACACTCCTGTTACATTTTGTGAAAACTCATTTTGTTTTTTTATGTCACAATGACATATCATATCAAACATTATTTATTTTTAGGTGATCGAAACAGCAAATAAAGTATAAATGTTTCACAGAGATCTGTAACCCAGTTATAGACTACTTTTTTGAACTACTTACAGTACCTTTGCAGGATGGTAACTATTTTTATGCATTTATGCATAACCTGAAAAAAAATCCATTAAATTTATTTCAAATACAAGCAAGATGTGTTCATGCTACATCTGTACTGGTAAATAGCATTGGAAACCTTTCTGCCCATGGTTTTGGCCCATGCTGTGTAATGCTTTCCCAAACTGCTCCTGGGGATGATCTGGGAGTTTATGAAGGGCACTGCTGATTCCCACCCTGTTGCAGAGAGTAGTAGGGTTTGTGTTTAATTGCTGTCATCTGGGCTGTGTGATGCAGTTTGAACACAGGGCCAGGGAGTGCACTAGGGAATGTTTGATTTACTGACGGAGCTGTGGCTTCGGAGCAGTAAGTAGTTAACACAAGCCATGTTAATAGTTAACACAAGCAAGAAGACAGAGAAGAAATGCCTCCCCAAACCTATATTCATTCTTGTAAGAACATAGATGAATCTGGTAGCAAGGTTGTATACCTAACACAGCCACAGTGATGGTAACCAGGCTTCCAACTCATTCTATGGTAAGAAGTGGGATTGATTTGTTCATTTTGATTGAGATGTCCTATTACACATGATGAAATGCAGAGAGACAGTTTAGACACCTATATCCAAAGCTGCAATACATGAAAACTTCTAAAAAGCCTTGGACTCTGAAAGCCCCTTCTTTCTGGAGAGTTGCGTTCTTTGGTTCCAGTAGTTTTGTGAGGGGACATTGTTCAAGTCAGTCTAAATAGGCTTTGGCCATGATTCCTTCTTTCTCTTACATCTATGTGGAATATTCTCTACACAGTTTAAACTTGGCCCAGTAGTTTCAATATATATTTTATTTTGTTTTCATTTTCTCCTCATTTTAAATTCTCCAGCGTCTTCAATTAAGCTCCACTTGGCTGGCAGACTTAAAGAATGATCTCATTCATGTGCCAGACAGACAGGGTCTCTCCCAAGTCCACCCAGTGTAAGTAATGACTTCCACTTTCAGACAACAAATCGAACTCTTTAACTTGCTACCGTACATATCCTTCAAGAGCAATTATTGAGCTAAACATGTTCTTGTTCCTTCTAGGTGGCTTGAAAAAAGGAGGCAAAAGAGATGAAAACAGATTTTGGAGAATAAAAAACCCCATATTTACATACACACACACGGGTAGGTGAAAAGTAGTTTTAAATTAACAGGCTTGTTTTTATTAATCACATAAAGAAAAACTCTCTGTGGGTTAGTGGGGAGTAGGAAGGGAGGAGGAAGATGGTGACAGCATTGAAACTTCCCCTGCTGGGAGCTGCCCCTGTCTCTGGGTCTCTCCCACGGCTGTGTCCTCTGATCCTGAAGCAGCTCTCTTCTGATCTGCTAGCTTTCCACAGCCATTTTTCACTCCGCTTGCGTACAGGTTTATGGTTACACAAATCTGCTCTATCCAAAATGCATTAGATTAAGAAATGTATGACTCTCTTTGACGGACGCTATATTCTGAACTCATTCAGACAGGAGGGTTGAGGTTTTCAGTTTGGGTACTGGTTTAATACCAAAGATCTTCCACCTTGTGTATACCTGTAAAATCCATGAGGTTATTGTGAGATGAAATACTATGCACTTGAGTGGGAATATGTCTTCTAGTAGCAAAGGAAAATAAAAGGAAATCTTGTTTTGGTGTTAATTAGGCTCAAAATGTCAAATAGCCCTTTGTCATAATTTGACAACACTGTTTTGAAAATACAGCCTCCAATCCATGACTGGTACACACACATTTTTTCTTTCTTTACAGAAGACCACTTATTTTTTTAGAAATCTGTAACAAAGTGGGACTTATTTTGAGCTCTGTGATGCTGGTGTTCCTCTTACTTACATCTGTTTGAATGAAATCAGAAGAAAGACCTTGGGTTCAAATTGAGTTTGAAGCTGAAGGGCAAAAGCATATCTTTGATCTTATGCACGTGTCTTCCAACACCTTTTCCATTTACTGCATTATTTGATTTAAAGTCCTGCTTTTTTTTCTTGGAAAGTTCACTGAGCCAATTGCATGGCTTTCACAGCAATGGGTGTTCAGTTCCCAATTAGTCCCACCGAGCCAGCAAGACTATTTGCCTGAGAGCCCTCATCGCCATGAAAAAAACCCCAACCACCCAACACAAAACAATGAGGATCACAATCTGGCCCTTTGCAATTAGCACAACAGTGTCAGGGTTTCACTTTCCTGCTTAAATCCTGTAATGAGCAGCCATTGGAGGAGGAGGAGGTAAATAAAGCTGTCATGCATATTGACAGTAATACAATATCACTGCTCATTTTTTCCCCCAAAGTTAGAATTGCAGAATTAGCGTGGCACACGATGTTCTCCCCTCTCCAGCAAAACATGTACCAGCTGCAGTCTTTTAAAGTCTCCTATCATTTTGTTAGCACAATGACTGCCTACGTGAGCAAAAAAACATGGAAACTGCATCCTACCACAGTTGACAAGATTTTTTATTTTCATGATTACTTCTCTGCCTTTTTTTATTTTGCCTGCAGGCAAAGGTTGGCATACATGTCAAGAGAACATTCTCCAGCTGGGGCCTGCAGTATAGAGAATTGTATACTCCAGAGGGCTCATGGGACCTTAGGCAGATTATTATGGTAATATTGGAGACTGCTGTCCTTTCCCTCCCACAGCTGGGCCGCCTCTCTCATTGTAAGTATTGAAGCAATATGTTTTGCAAATTATACATTGGGAACAACAGGGACCTGGGAAAGTGAGGGAGAAAGAGAAACATGGCAGAACGTTGCCTTTAATATGATATTTTTCTTGTTCATCAAGGAAAAATAAATTAAAGCTTTAATTTTTTTTAATTAAATGAGGATCATATATTGGGAAAAAACAGCTATAATAGTAAAAAACTTAATATTGATTTTATTGAGTGAGCTTTTTTAGAAAATATGGTTTATTATAGGGAAATTTCACACAGTAACCTGATGCAAGAGAACCAGAGTAAGATTACATAATAGCTTTTATTACAGATTTCAAAAATCCTTTTGAGTCCAATGAAGCTGGATTAACAAAAACTGCACAAAAAAATATCATTTTAATTAGTGCTAATGTGATCTCGTCATGGTCCAGCTGTTTCACACAGGATGAAAATCTGTGTTGCTTTATTAGCAATTCACTCTCCAAAATAATGTCACTTCTGATTTTTAACATTTCTTATTGACGTATATTTTAATAAAATAGCCACATGATTTGGTGAATACTGTCATATGGAAATTCAGGGTTTTTTTGCTTGCTTGTTTTTAAATAAAGAGAGAGCAAATATGGCTTAAAAGCATTGCTGGTAGATAAAGAAATATTTCATTTTTTGACCTTTTTCAGAAACATTAGCATAAAAGTCAGATTAAGATTTGTAAGGTGGTGTTTTAAAGGTGATTTTATATTTACAAAACTGAGAAGGAAAGTAAATATTACTAACTTGGTAACAAGTTGAAACAATGGCTTACATGGGCCAGATACTTCTCCTTAAAGACTTGGTTTTATCTGCTTTTTAGGAAGTGTGGGCTTCAAATCATAATCTTTAACCAATATTCCACTATTCTGTTAGCCAACAGTCATTTTAAATTTAGATCTCTGTTCATTTTTGACAGGACTATTTCACAACTCAATTCCATTTGGAGCTAAACTTCAATTTTAATCTAAATTAATTTTAAGTTACTGAAACTTACTGCTTCATTTATACATGAAACTGTAGTATATTGCCTTAGACACCTGCCTGAATTCTACATTAAAAATAAGCAAATGTAGAAAATCTCAGTGCTCACAACTCAATTTTCTTCTCCATTATTTTTATATGCTTTAATACAGTGGAGACCCCTTGCATGTACCATTATAGAGAAGGACATTTATTTTTAACAACTTTATTCCTTTTCCCTATGTTACTTAAAAGATTTCATTATGCACTATTGGTGCTGTGTTAATATATTTATCAGCTCTCTAATTTAGCTCAGACTTTGCTACTGTATTCCAGGATGATGACCAGTGCTTGTGTTTAAGAAAAAAACATTGTATGGTTTCTTTTCCAGTTTTTAAATAGCGATTTTATAATAAACACTTAGTACAGGGAAACAGTTTGCAATCCGGTGGCAATTAAGTGGGATTAATCTATACCATATGGTGGGTTTTTAACTATCATTTCCAATTGTAGTAATAGAAGAGGTTACTAAATAAAACAACACAAGAACTGTACTTATTGCACTACATTGCTTGATCACCTTGTAGAGTCTTAAAAAACCCCTGATGACAGCATGCAGGTATTTCTCTCCATCTCTCCTCTGTGGTCTAAAACAGCATTAGAGAAGCCACCCTCTGTGAAGAGGAAAGAGCCCCCAAATAACAATGAATTGGTTCCATGTGTCTCCGTGAAGCCAGACATTTGCTACTCCTGAGCTGACGTGAAGACTTGTATTTCACAACATTTGATGCAAGATTACACGCAGCAGGATGAGGCCAAAAGGAAAAGGTAAGTGTAAAGGGTGTAGTTTTGCGAGATACAGAAGCCAGTGCTGTGAGGCATTTTCTCTTTGGTTCTCCTGAAAGTCAGAGGACTCCCAAGCCTGAACTACCTTCCTCCTTTCCTTCCTCTTCCTACCCTGAATTCCTCCTTCCAGACACCACATCTTGGCTCTCATCTTTCTGAATTATGATAACTCATCATTTGAGATAGATTACCCCTTCAAGTTGCAGCATTCTCTATTTTCATCATTATCCTGGTGTCTGGTAGTTTTGCCCCATATTCTTGATGTTCCTCAGCTGCTTTCAACAGCTGTTCTTGCTTTCAGCATTGCTAATGACAGACTGCATTTTGCAATCCAGCATGCACAGTTTGTCTAATACTTACTTTCCTAACACAAATTTGTCTGCATTTGTCATGTGTGGGTAAGGTGTAACATTTAGAAAGACAATCCAATCTATCTGGCTTATTCCTATCTTGTCTACAATGAAAAATCCCAGTGGAATGAAGAACAGCTGAAGAAATTCTGCATTTCTCCCTTGGGGATAGTGTCTAAGGCTAAAGCTACACTGCCTGCTGAATCTGCCTTAGGGAATGATCCTTAGCCCATGGAAAAAGTGGTGCACGCTTACTTGTTCATATTTTTCAGTATAGCAGGACAGCACAGGGTTGAGGAATTCAACTTTGGATCAGTCTGCTCTGTACTGCCTTTTAACAGTGGTCCCCACAGTGAACTAGTCCCCAAAGTCCACTTGATTTCTGCTTTGAAGGGCATTAGATGGTTCGTTCCTAAAGAGGTCCCAGAAGCAAACTAGTATTTTTGGAGTGTGGGTGCTCAGAGGACTCAGGATGCTGGAGTGAATGGGGGAGGTCAGTTACCTGGCTGTGTAGGTATGCTGTAATACTCCAGCATTTTCTCCTGTGAAATCATGACGGCAAAAGAGAGACTAGCAGGAGGAATCTTCCAAGCACTGGTACTGTTTGTGAGTCCCCACACCAGCTACACTGCCTTGATATGAAATGTATCACTGGGTGACGCTGTTAAATGTAACCTTTCAGGTTTCTTTTCTTAGCAGGTGAGAAGGACTTGGCTCCTGAGATGCGTTGGGTCTTGCCAGCTTGTGGCCCTGGAAACTTTCTGTTTACAAGCAGCCTTATCAAGGTAAGATATGGCTGGTAAGTGAGATAAGTAAGATATCCATGCACTAACAGAATATATTTATGCTGATAAAGTTCTTGAGGCAAAGTTTTTCCCCAAACTGGACTTTGGTATTGTTTTGATATTTTTGAGGGAGAGCTTGCCTCCATTCTGCTGAAGCATGACATGTCACAGGGGGTCCATGTCCGTGTTTGTAATATAGGGGTTAAAGCAAGAGTTGTTCCTATCTTTCCTCAGCTGGAAAATTGATTTGAAAGGCCCTGTAGACTTGGTGTCTATTGGCAGACAACTATCACAAGAAGGGACTTCGAATATGCATGTGGGTCTGCTCTTGGAGATCTTAATGGGGCAGACATAGTGGGCATGATTCAAGTTCAGATGCTGAATAAATAGATCTTGATTCCTTTTTCCTAAATGTAGTGTTTAGGAACATTTGGAAAGCCCTGGGCAACCTGGCTGTTCTGCCTGGCCTTCCACCACTGGTCCAGAAGGTTTCCTACAGGTCTCAAGTCAGATCTTCCAATGACATCCAGGTATCTCAGATGTCCTGCACTATTTCAAATGGCACTAAAGGCCTATGCTAAGGCACTAATTGAGACCCTGCATTTGGCGATGGGATTCATCTTCAAAGTGCACACCTAAATGTGAGTGTCTCAGTAGAGTTGTATGCCTAGCTGTGAGGTAGATGTTAAGCCAATTTTAGCCAATGGAGACTGTTTAGTTAACACAGTCAGTGAAGCCTGCAGAGCTACCTAGCTCACCCTAACCTACATTTAGTCGGCTAATGCTCTCTAGATTCCACTGGGATGGATTTGGGTGGACTATGATGACAGCTTAGGCACCCATCACAAGGGTGGGATACAGTTGCCATCTGAGATACCCTAGAGCATCCCACCTGGGCTAAATAAGGGAACTGAGATCTTGGAAGACTGGTGTCATATCTGGTCAGTCCTGCGCTGGTGTCTTGAATGGCCCTACGTACTTATGCTGTAGCAACTAAATCCTGCCCCTTCCAGATACCCTTGCAGATACCTTTATTTAGTCTGCAGCTGATACCAACCCTCTTGACTTTACCTCTGCTCTTTTTTTTGGTGTTCTTCCTGGTATCTGGAGCTTTTGCACTTGTGGCTTTTACATCATGCTAGCTACAGTCTCTTGTTCTCCTTCTCTTACAGCTCCAGCAGATCCAGTGCTGTTTTTTTTGTACTCTTAGAAATTTATGGGTACAGACCATTTAGCTCTTATCAGCTGAAAACAAGGAATCCTTCACATGACCAACAGTAGCCACCTGTGACTTGTAGTGTTTCAGCTAATTTGGAGGAAAGTTTTGATATCTTCCCTTTCTCTTGAAGAGAAAATCTATCAGATTAATAGGTGGAAGGGTATATGGAAGAAAATTGGGCTTCAATCTTCTTGTTCTCCCTTTTGTGATGACTGTTTTTCAGCTTTCCTAGTGAAAGAGTGAAAGCCAGCATTTTGTGACTCTGTCCTTTCAAAAATATACCCTTAAGCACACTTAAAATGGATTTTTTCCCCTTCACAATACGGGTGATAAACAACAAATGTACACAAGCAATGTATGGCTTGTAAGAAGCAAGCATTTTTGAGTAAATTACCAAATGATTATTAAGCATACTTGTTGGATGTAATACAAGAGACTTAGATATTGTCCAGGGTTACGCTAAAAAGGCAAAATGGAAATAATTAGTTTAAGGATGATATTAAACTACTTTGGGGAGTGAAGGAAATTCTGCAAATTTCAGAAGACCCCATGATTTAAACATATTGAGAAATTAATTGGTGCGTAACTCTTCCCTTTGTCAAAGTGTCAGGACTTAACCAATATAAAATGAGAAATCCCTCTCCATAATACCAAAGTCCTGATTTGTATTTCCATCCAGGATTTAAGTGGTGAATCCCTGACACTCTTCAGGTGAACAGGATATTTCTTTCATGTATTTGGCTGAGAGACAAAGCTTGGTGAGTCCTCTGGAGAAGTTCACCAGGCAGTGAAGAATAAGCATCCCTTTCTGCTAATGGTGTCTGTCCTGGTTTTAGCTGGGTTAGAGTTACTTTTCTTCCTAGTAGCTGGCATAGTGCTGTGTTTTGGATTTAGTATGAGAAGAATGCTGATAACACACTGATGTTTTAGTTGTTGCTAAGTAGTGCTTAGACTAGTCAAGGACTTTCTTTTTCAGCTTCCCATGCTCTGCCAGGTGCACAAGAAGCTGGGAGGGGGCACAGCCCAAGATAGTTGATCCAAATTGACCAAAGGGCTATTCCATACCATATGACGTCATGCTCAGTATATAAACCGAGGGGAGTTAGCCGGGGGGCAGCGATCGCTGCTCGGGGACTGGCTGGGTGTCGGTCGGCGGGTGGTGAGCGGTTGCATCACTTGTTTTCTTTTCCCTGGGTTTTGTTTGTCTCTCTCGTTCTCCTTTTCATTACAATTATTATTATTATTATCATTATTATTATTATTATTATTATTATTATTATTATTTTATTTCAATTATTAAACTGTTCTTATCTCAACCCGTGGGTTTTCTTACTCTTGCCCTTCCGATTCTCTCCCCCATCCCACCGGGGAGGGGGAGGGTGAGCGAGCGGCTGCGTGGTGCTTAGTTGCCGACTGGGGCTAAACCACGACGATTAGTACTGTACTATTTTCCTCACGTTCTCCCAGGTTTTGGTGGGAACACATACATTTTTTTTACTGTGCTATCTTTATTGTTCTATGGCTGAAGTACCATGGAACGACTCTGTGCCTCCGACCTCTTAATCTCTTATCAAATTAGAGGTATTTAACTTATTAGCATGTGGGAAGCTGGAGTTACACAAAAGCACCACCAGCAGATGTCGAGATGTCATCATCATCAAAATTTGAAGAGACACTGTATATAACTTCTGTGAGCCGTTACGTATTGCATTCGCGAATTCATTAAGAGGGCACAGGAGCAAATGTATAATGGACAGTTATGACAAAACCATTTGTTCTGGGACGGGATTGTCTTTCCTGTCCACATTAGCTTTGTGATAAAGTTATTTTTATTTCCATTTCCAAATTCTCTTCCACTGAAACAAAGATAATGGAGAACTTGAAAGCCACTCTCCCATAGATAGTTTTCATTAGGGGGTTAGTAAGCACTTCCAGTAAGAAACTTTTTCCATTGTCAGGTGGACTTTTCTTCTGAAATCTGCTCCTATAGTTTCCAAACTTTGTGAAGGTCTCTCTAAGAAAACTTTGGTCACTTTCTTCTGATATGACTCAGCCTTACTCATTTCAAATAATGATATTAGATTGGGGATGTTCTTTCTTGCATTTGAAGGCAAGTTATTGGGATAATCTAGGGTATGTTATGCAGTTAAATTTATTAGCAGTATTTCTTATATATTTCTGGATATCCTGATGAGATTTCCAGCTATTTTTACACGCACAGTTGTTCAGACAAAAACAGCGGTAGGGTTCATCTCATCTGACTATGGGGAAAAAAGTCTTAAAAATCTTACTCAAAATTTTAAGAAATCTTAATCTAGAAAAAACCAACCAAACAGAACTTGAACCCATTTAATGGGTGTTGCCTTCTGGTAGGATGTGGCTTCACACTTTTTGCCTTGCAGTCCCCAGTGAAGGGGTTGGTCATTTGTCTGTTTGTTTATGCTGGTATATTTGATTAATTATATTTGTATGTAGATGTAGATCTGGAAGCTGTTGTTACCCTTCTGCATTTTGAAAGTGGATACTAATAGCCTATCTTCTTCAACCAATAGTCTATATTAAGGATTTCACCAACAAATATGAAGACATAATAAATTAAACAAGAAAATGCTGCCGTTGGTAGTTTGCTTAAATTTGTTGTATATAGATTGGAGCCTCCACTGGAATACATATGAGGGATTTTCAGTATGGTAAAAAGGCTGGAAACTGCTGCTTTAGAAAACCACATTCTGTAGAAATTAATCTTTAAACTAAAGACAGGCCCATCTGTGTGCACCACTAAATTGAAATTGGGAGATATAACTCAAGGGTAGGCCTCATGATACTCCTTCTCAAAAGTGTAAATTTCACTTGTTTCCACATTGTGAAAACAATATTTTGAACATTAAGGGGAAAAAGTGCTTTATTCCATTGAAAGTTGAAAACTTTACAAGGTACTAAATAAAATAGAAGTCAAAATACTGTGTTTGGAGACTTTAGTAACTTTAACATTCCAGCTGCCTTATTTTAAATAATATTTGGGATAAAATATATGCTAATTCTAATATACTTATCCATAGGAAAATACTTAAAATTACATTAGTAGATAAATAAGTGAATAGTTGCTTGCTATAAATCTTGTATTCCTGGACAAGGTAAATGTAAATTTCCAAAGGCAATTCATCTCAATCACCTTGGGCATCTACTTTAGTAAGGAATGAATATCCTTTGAATGTGCCTGTATTTCTGCACTGATAACAGACCAGAGCCTGGGAAAGCAATTTGGACTAAATGCCTGGTTTAGGTGAGATTAATTCTAGTCTATTGCTAGGTCTCAAGTCAGTCATCCATAGATAGGTGCCTTAGGCCATGGTAAATGCCCTCAAGTATCTCAAACATGTACATGGGGCTGGCAGATATGACACAGGAGTTATGGGAGACTGGTGGCCTTCTGTAGTAGTAGCAGAAATGCAGGTAGGATGCCCTAGGTCATCTCAGATGGCTTTAGGTGCCTATGGAAGGTAACTGAATCAAACCAAAGGGATCATCTCCATTTTAATAATGTAAACTGATGATTGGCCGTCCCCTGAAGTCCTGAACAAACAGAGGTACTTTCTGAAATTCTGAGGGTGCCGGTATTGTGGCTCACTGGTTCTTCAAGTTACTCCTCTCTGGCATGCAATAAAACAGACTATATATTTAGACTTCCTGTAGGTGATTCTAAATGTGATATAAGTGCCATCCCCGTATTCTCTATCATCCCATGCTTGTGCCAGCAGCAATGACTCTAATGTCTGTGTTCAGTCTTATGGGTGATGTCTCTTACCTGACAAGTTGCAACCTAACAAACACAATAGTATGGTATAACAACACTACAACTCCTCTGTAAGGCTGTGGAGCACGTCTGAGTAAGCACTTGTTTAGAAACCAAAATCTATCAGAGAACATGTCTTGTTAAAGATTCTGACATGGTCTTTAACACAGTTTTACTGATGCTGGATCTGAGCTAATGATGCTTTATAAGTGGCGCCCATCATTAACTTGTTTCGTCTGGGAAAAATCTGAAACTGCTTCCTATCAGCCTACCTTGTAATTGCAGAAGAAAGTGAATTCTTGCGTTTCGTGTTTCTGAGGCTTGGAGGTCTTGGAGGCAAGCTGGGAAGCAACTTGCACAGTGCAGCTGCCAGCAATACTGCAGAAATCACAAACAGAAACATAGGATCTTTATCATGGATAATGAGCGAGTCTTCATACTGTATGGAGTCAAGTTCCTTCTCCTGCTAACTAGCAGATTTTTTTGCAAGACCTTACATTTTCTAATAGTCAGAAATAGCGGACATATTCAGCTCTGCTCACCTAGCATTATTGTGAGAGTGTGTTTAAACATCCGTGTGTTTAAATGTGCAGCTTTAACATTATGTTCATGTTGTACTTCATTATGGATGCAGCAATGACTGAGGAAACAGAAAGGAAACTGAGAAGAGGCCACGCTTCTTGGTAGCAGCCTAGGAATTAAGATGACAGCATTAATAATTTATGCTGTAGAACGTCTTCATTGGCAGGTGGTGGTGTGAGGAAAGGGGGGAGGTCAAAAACCATATCTACTTATATTTTTATGGCGAAACAGCAGAAGAAATAAGAAGCAAGCAGTTAACCATTACATGTATTCGAAATCAAGGAAAGGAGTTGCAAATTGGTTACTGCAGAGTTTGCTTGTCCCATGCATCAGAAAGTACTGTGATCCTAAATCTAAAATTATCATGTTTGAGGACAACTTTTAAGGCAGAAAAAAAGGCCTAATAAGGACCTCCAGGGAACAGCTTAGTATTTAATAGATAGAAAAGACAGGACATCACTGGAGATGGCTGGAGTTCCACTGATAATCCTGGCATTGCTTTCATCCTTTGAATACAGACTGCCATAATCCTTCAAGCAGGATGGAACAATGCCATGAAGATGGATGCTTCAAAATGTCCTGTGAAATAATGGTGAAAATACATACAGATAAGTCACTCCATCTGTTAATACAGCTTTTGTTTCTTTGTTTGGAGGGGAGCCTCTGCTTTGAAAAAAACAATTGGAAATGTGACGATTACAGATGTGACTTAAAAATAAGACAATGGAAAGATATTTGTAAGACATTTGGATACATCCTTGATAGATGGATAGATAGATAGATAGATAGGTAGAAGGAAAGAAGGAAAGAAAAAAAGAAAGAAAGAAAGAAAAGAAAAAGAAAAAAATAGCGTATTAGAGAGACAGAGACAATGAAAATGTAGACTGCCAATGCTGATGAGAACATTGCATTTTAGGGGAAGAATTATAATCTTATAAGATGCCTGGGAATAATATCTAGTTTAAGGAATAACCAGGTAATTGAAATACTTTAGAATACTATTATTTGCTCTTTGTGTCACAATAGCATCTAGTAGTCCTAACTGGGAGAGACCATATTGTACCAGATGTTGAGTAATAAAGACAAAAGATAATCTCTTCCCAGAAAAGTTAGATTTCAGGAAGACAGGCTTGAAATAGGTGGGAGGATATGCAGCTTGTCTGAGGTCACACAGCAGCAATTCCTTAATGCTGTGGTCTAGTTGCCCATTCATAAAATTACGTTGCCAACAAGTTGTACATATCTGAGCTGTCCCAGTCTCAGTGTTGTGTGCAATGATCTGTAAACATTTTTTGTGCTGAAAAAGTGCTATTCTTTTCCTTAGTGACAGAGGAGTTGACTGCTGAATTATCTAATAGTTATTTTCATAGAATCATAGAATGGTTTGGGTTGGAAAGGGCCTTTAAAGATCATCTAGTCCAACTCCCCTGCCATAGACAGGGATGTCTTTCACTAGACCAGGTTGCTCAAAGCCTCATCCAACCTGACCTTGAACACTTCCAATGATGGGGCATCCACAACTTCTCTGGGCAACCTGTTCCAGTGCTTCACCACCCTCATTGTAAAAATTTCTTCCTTATGTCCAATCTGACCCTACACTCTCTCAGTTTAAAACTGTTGCTCTTTGTCCTATCACTACAGGCCTTGGTAAAAAGTCTTTCTCCATCTTTCTTATAAGCCCCCTTTAAGTATTGAAAAGCCTCAATAAGGTCTCCCTGAGCCTTCTCTTCTCCAGGCTGAGCAATCCCAACTCTCCCAGCCTTTCCTCATAGGAGAAGTGTTCCACTCCTCTGATCATTTCCATGGCCCTCCTCCGGACCCGCTTTAACAGGTCCATGTCTTTCTTGTACTGGGGACCCCAAGGCTGGATGCAGTACTCCAGATAGAGTCTCACAAGAGTGGAGTAGAGTGTGAGGATCATCTCCCTTGACCTGCTGGTCACGCTTCTTTTGATGCAGCCCAGGATACGGTTGGCCTTCTGGGCTGCAAGCGCACATTGCTGACTCATGTCCAATTTTTCATCCACCAGTACCCCCAAGTCCTTCTGCACAGGGCTGCTCTCAATCCCTTCATCTCCCAGTCTGTATGGATATTGGGAATTGCCCCAGCCCAGGTGCAGGACTTTGTACCTGGCCTTGTTGAACCGCAAGAGGTTCACATGGGCACACTCCTCAAGCCTGTCAAGGTCCCTCTGGATGGCATCCCTTCCCTCTAGCAAATCAACTGCACCACTCAGCTTGGTATGCTTGTGGGAACTTTTCTGAACTTTGAATTCTTTTCTGGACTTTAGTTCCTACACTCATAGGAAATAGTTGATGCAGTCTGTTGCTGGCTGCTAAAATGTTTGACCATGATACTTTGTGAGATTCTACAATTCAGGATCTTTTTGAACAAAACACAAATTTTTGAGCAACTGAGATTTAATTCCAGCACTTCCTCCATGTGGTAACAACCCCCTTGGGAGAGTCCTGTGACAGTTCTGTGCCAGCTGGCTGCAGGGATTTCTCTTCTTGAGCCTTCAGGTACCTCCCATCAACACCTATCGGCAATTCTCTCAGATTAGGCTTTTAAAAATAATTTCTCTTTTTTAAATGAAGTCATAAAGTTTGCCTTCTCAAGAAGCAGTTATACTATGTTTTAAAGGTCTCCCTGAGCCTTCTCTTCTCCAGGCTGAGCAATCCCAACTCTCTCAGCCTTTCCTCATAGGAGAAGTGTTCCACTCTTCTGATCATTTCCATGGATTTTTCATAGTGGAGGTTTATAACTCCTAATTATGATAACGGAAGCATAATTATTTCTTTGAAATATTATAGATATAGTGTGTATGTATGTATAAATATATACATATATACCTATAAAGTTATAGACAAACTCTAATAAACACTAAGCTTGCACATGGTGGTTAAGAAATAAACACCTATACATTATACCTGAGAAAAAGAATGAAAAATGAAAGAAAATTGACATGTCTGGCTGCCTAGTTAACAATGACTTGTTGAACCCCAGATTGGGGTGCTGTGAATTTCTTGCTGTTGATTCTGTCAGCACTCAGGTACACTTGGATTTTGGTTTTCTTGGTGTGCTGCTGTGGGGCTCTTCTGATATTACCGTGGCTAGTCATCTAGTCTGCCAAGAGAGAAAAGAACCTCTTCAGTGAGTAATCCATAGCACTCTAAGCCAGGTCTTTGTGTTGGGTGTCCATGGCAAGGTGCTGGCAGTGGAGGGGCTGAGTGGAGGGGCTGCAGGGGTGGTTTTTGTGAGAAGACACCAGAAGCTGGCCCCAATGTCAGACAGAGCCAGTTCCAGCTGGCTCCAAGATGGACATGCTGCTGGCCAAAGCTGAGACAATGAGTTGGTAGCACCTCTGTGATAACATATTTAAGAAAGGGTAAAAAATGCTGCGCAACAGCAGCTTGGAAAGAGGAGTGAGAAAATGTGAAGCAACTATGAAGACACCAAGGTCATTGAAAGTGGGGGTTGGACTAGATGACCTCTAAAGGTCCATTCCAACCCAAAGCATTCTATGATTCTATGATTATAAGAAAGATGGTGAGGAGGTACTCCATGGTGGGGCAGATATCCACTGCAGCCCATAGAGAGGACCATGGTGGACCAGATACCACGCTGCAGTGCATGGAGACCCCATGCCAGAGCAGGCTTCTGTCAGGAACTGCAGTCCATGGAGAGGAGCCCAGGCAGAAGCAGGTTTTCTGGCAGGACCTGTGCCCTGTGGGGAACCCACACTGGTGCAGCCTATTCTTGAAGGACTGTACCCCATGGAAAGAACTCATGCTGGAGCAGTTCTTGAAAGACTGCAGCCCAAAGGAAGGACCCACACTGGAGTAGGGGAAAAGTGTGACAAAGGAGCAGCAGAGAGAAGCTGTTATGGACTGACCACAACCTTCATTCCCCATCTCCCTGTGCTGCTTGGAGGCAGGGGTGGTGGAGAAGTTGGGAATGAAGGAGTGAAGTTGAGCCTGGGAGTAAGGGGAAGGAACGGGGGGAAGATGTTTTCATTTTTGTCCTTGTTTTTCATCATCCAACTCTAATTTTATTTTAATTTTCCCCTAGTTGAGTCTGTTTTGCCCGTGATGGTAATTGGTAAGTGATCTCCCTGTGTTTATCTCAACCCACGAGGTTTCTCATCCTATTTTCTCCCCTGTTTTGTTGAGGAGGGGGAGTGTGAAAGCGGCTGGGTGGATGTTTGGCAGCTGACCGAGGTCAACTCACCACAGTGTCGAAGACAAAGGTGCAGTTGGAATAGAAAGCTGGATCCCCTTTTCATCATGTTCATCATGNGACAGAGCCAGTTCCAGCTGGCTCCAAGATGGACATGCTGCTGGCCAAAGCTGAGACAATGAGTTGGTAGCACCTCTGTGATAACATATTTAAGAAAGGGTAAAAAATGCTGCGCAACAGCAGCTTGGAAAGAGGAGTGAGAAAATGTGAAGCAACTATGAAGACACCAAGGTCATTGAAAGTGGGGGTTGGACTAGATGACCTCTAAAGGTCCATTCCAAC
>VYZW01033018.1:0-63963 GCA_013401315.1 Balaeniceps rex | reverse complement strand
CCTTCCAACCCAAAGCATTCTATGATTCTATGAAAGAGACTCCAAGCCACAAGGAGACAGCAGGTACAGTAATGAGGAACTGTTGCTGATATTACACCCTGCATCAGAAATAAAGAGCACTGGATTTTAACGGGATTTTAAGACAAAATAAAATGTGTTTAGCAAATGATATTCTCATCAAACGTAACAGGCCTCACCTGATTTAATAAAATTACTGTGTGAATAATTTCTCCATGAAACTGCATCTCTGTTTTGCAGCTATTTTACCCGTCCTGGTCTCAGCTCTGCACGCGGGCACACAAAAGTGCAGCCGAACACATGTCTGCAGCTCATTTCACCAATGTTGCACAACACGAGCTCGCCAGCAAACTGGCAGAAATATCAGCAGGATAAATGACTGCTGTCGAGAACAAATAAGAGACCTTTAATTACTCTACTGTTACAATTTTATAATTTAAACCACCCAAGACTTTCTTGCTGTTGTCTCTGGACTTAGCTAGGTCACAAAAGAAGCTAGTTATGTTTAGCATAACCCTCCACAAAAGCCAACAGCTCATGGTCCTCAACCTAGGAACAAGGAAACTCTTCACTGATGCTCCTTCTGCTAAGGAATAGCCAAGGAGTAAAGCCTTACGCTCGATGCCTCCTGCCAGCATCCTACTGCAATCTGTGTTACCTGCCAAGATCTCCTAGCTTTGTTGGTGACCTGGTATTTTGCTTTCTGCATCCTACGTTTTACCTTTTTATGTTGATACCTGGAGCAAAATACCCTCAGTATAGATCTTGACCAATTTCCCTTCCTGCAGACTAATGACGACTGGAGACCTGTGAGATCGCTGCTGTTCCCAGTAAGCACAGGCAGCAGTCGGTCAAGATGCAGAAACGAGCATGGGGCACGTCTGAGCACCCGTGAGAATGAGTAGGTACGTTTAACCAAAACTCAGCAAGGCGCTGGGCAAAGTCTGTGCGCGCTTCTCTGTGGGTCACTGCCTGTCACTGCGCTTGCTTCCTCCCCAGCACCTTTTATCATTGCAAACCTCGCTCCCCTGGCAGCACACTCAGAAGAGAACAGCAAAATTATGCATCTGCACTTTGTTCTCCTTTGTTGTGGGAAACACCTATAATTTGAGCTGGCCCCTCCTCTGCACGCTCTAAAGAAGACTTAAGGCTCAAGCTTGAACACACGAGCAGGCAGCTCGGCTCCACCAGTGCCCAGGAGCCCCCAAGGCACAGGAACCTGTTTGTGGTCCAGGAGCCTGGTGACACAGGGACATCACGGGGTTCAGACTTTAACCTCCAGCCCACACTGCGCTCTCCTGGGCCACCAGCATTCGGGGCTCACATACAGCCGTGCTGGGAAACTCTGCTCACTTCCTTGCCATAGCTATCGATGCTTAACATCGACAGTCTCCAACTTTACAGCATCTACAGCAAAATGCATGTGCCCCTGACGTCTGACTTCAAGCTGGCTGCTCGAGAGGTTCATGCCTCTCACCTTCTAAGTCTTCTCATATTACATGGGGAACTTCAGCTCAATATTGCCTCTAATCTCAAAATACTCTTTGGAAGGAATGGCTGTTACACCATCATACTCTTTGTTAAATGGGTGGATGCAACCATTTTCCCTCTTTCGTTGCAATGACGTTCCTACAAAGACTTCACACTGAATGACAAAGAATATTGTGACATCACCTCCCCATCTTCTTACTGTCCTCTATTTCAGAGACAAAAGACCTGGACCAAAGGCTACAAGACATGAAAAACACACGCATAGATCACTCCTGCTAGGAAACATCACTGCCGCCCTGCATTATACAGCAAAGTCTGTGCGATGGAGGCCAGCACAGGGTTTATATGACTTTAAGCTATTACAGATGCCTTTTAAATACATGAGAGACTGTATTTGAAGCTGTCTTGCATCCAATTCCCTATTGAACTTGCACTCTAATTTCTCACAAAACATGAGTAGAATCAGATGTTCCAGAAAAACCATAGTATATTGAATATGAAAACTCAGCACTGAAATAGAGGTAAGGAACAGCTTACATAAGTTGCATTCCCTGTAGTTTGGGATATTGAGACTGAGCCTTTGAAATGCATGAAATCTAGTTTGTTCATCATTTCCCAATTTATAGTCAGCTCAGTGGGAACAAATATGTGCCTACTTTGATATCCTTTTGAAGAAAATTCTTGGCACCTCATTTCTCTTAAGAAATATACCTATTCTCTTTTTATTTTGGTACTTTTTTAGATGCAAACTGGAAGATTAACGCAGCTGTATTTTATATTCATGCAGTACTTTCTGTGGCCTGATCCATCTGACTCCCAAAGTTTCTTCTGAATTAAAATGACACTGTCTATCACATCCCAAGCTGTGGCATGAAGCGTTTGTCAAGTAACACGGAAACACTGGTAGTCTGAAGAATCAAATGTAGGGAGTGGAGGAAAGAACTGGTGAATAGCACATCTTTTTTAAAAATAATGCCTCTTTTCTGGAACACTGAAAATAATATGGATTGCAAAGGGGTAGAAGCAGCCTTGGAGAAACCACGTCTTTCAGAAGTAAGATTAGAGAAAACTCAGTAAAATATTAATACAGAACTTTCAAAATATTCGCTTCGTGGATGATGTATGTCACAAGAATGATCTCTCTATTTAAGACGATAAAAAGAAAACTGAAAGAATAGTGTGTAATATTAGGCTAGCACTGCTCAGTGAAAACCAGTCCCGGTTTTCTGACAAGACATTGCTGGTTGAAATGAAGACCCTGGAGCTCTGGCGGAAGCCTCCAGCATGACCATATATAACCCCTGCTATGTGCAACTACTACGGCATCTTTCTATTTTACTCATGAGACAGGCATTGAAAGTTCGCCAGGAAAGCCACAGGATTTCAGTGATAAAATACATGAGTGAGGGTTGAAGTGCCGCAAAGCATTGAGGTTTTCATGTGGAATTCAAATTAGATTTAAAGACCTACATGCAAAATTAAATTCTAGCGGCTGCATTGTATTTCCAGTTAAAAGGAAGAGAAAGAGAGACATTAACATAGTGCAGGGTCATGCACCAGTTATGTCTATTAAGTATTCCAGCCTTCCTTAAGATAAGCATCACATATGGGTTCTTTTGCAGTTCGCAGTTCCTTGCTTAAAGAGGGAGAGGTCTGGATAACACCCCTTCTGTCTCCCAGGGCCTCCTGGGCTGATTGACAGGAACATGTACTGCAGGGAACAAACGCTGCTCAAAGGAAAAACAAGATTACTTTCTCCAAAGGGCACCAGTGGGGTCATTTCTTTGTCACATCCTCTGCTCGCCATCTCTGGTTGAGGGAAAGACGAAGAGGAGGACTGACGTTTTTCTTTCCCAATAAAACACAGGACATGCTGAGGAACTGGTTTTTACTTATGATGGCTTGCACTGAATTCAGAGTTAGGGCAGCAGAAGATTGCTTGAAATAAACATGGCATTTTGAGAGTTGAATCCCACTTCCGGAAACCAGACCATGTGCAAGCCCAGCTCAGAATCCACCCTCCAACCCATCTCAGTTACATTTTAGGTTGCTTTCTGGGAGATCAGCAACAAACATCTGATTTTATGTATCAGCTTTGGCCACCGCCTGCCTGTGATGGACAATGTTCGGCTTGGCTTCTCCTTGGGCAGACCCACCAGGTGTTTTCAGGCTGGGCCACCCTGCGCAGTGGCAATGTGCCCCACGAGATCATTGGGTTTTTCAGTGCCAAGTGGTTTCCCTGAATTCAGTAACTTCTTACTCCACTTGCTCCCCCATTTCTATCAGCAGTCTTCTCTCTGCCAATACAAAGGGAACACCTCTGGGTTTTCCATTTTGTGCCATTCCAAATCTTCTCTCCGCTAAAATGGTTTCAAGCTATAATTCCCGAACGTTGTCACATTTAATGATGCTCAAGAACTTTTCCTGTTTCTGTAGCTCCTGCAAAACCTTCCCCACCGCTTCAGCATCTCCCTCTGGACAGCTGTGCCAGGAACAGTCCATCTTCCCGACCCTCCCCTCTGCTCTGATCTATTCCTATAATAAAGCTCAGAGGTGGAAGCAGCCAGGCACTTGCAGAGGCAGCAGACACCAGAACAGCTCTCCCAGTTAATAATCTCAGCGTCAAAGCATTTCCCTTCCCAGAGACCTCTGCTATTCTGCAAATGCCAGCATTAGCAGATCAGCACATCATCAGCTACTTCAATCCTTCATACTTTTCCCTAGTTGCTCCTACCTACAGCCAGGAATTCACCGCTCAACTTATTCCTTCCAAAATGCAAGGTGGTGGTAGGGAAACGTAATTGTATTAAAAAACATCCATTTGAAACAAGGCTCCTGATCTTATGAAAAAAAAACCCAAAAACCTGACTAAGCAGCAGGAAAGTCATGCCAACAACTAGATTTTCAGTGAAGTAACAGAATTAGCAGTCCCTAAATAGAGGGGTTAAGGTAGATTGAAAATGTCAAGTCATCGATATTTTATAAGGTAACCATGGTTATTTTTTATGCATTCCTTTGCAGCATGAATGAAGATGATGAAAAGTATTCATGGGCCAATTGAAACAAAAATAAAACTGAAGAGATATCTTGACGGTAATTTAAACCTTAAACTGCGGAAATTAATCAGTCCACACAGACAATGAAGAGCATTCAGCACCACAAAAACCCCTCGCTAAACAGAAGAATAAAAACCATTTCACAAAGGATGAACATCTTGAAAATCATCCTGACTTTAGCCCTAATGTACCTGCAGGGATCAATATTGCTGGAGCAGGATAGATCTGGTCTGATGTGTGAAGTTGCCCATGTGGCCTCTGGATAAAGCACAATGGTTTTTAATTTAATTTGCACAAGCTGCTGGAAATGCAGAGGACTGCTGGTCCTGGCGTGCTGCCGCCCCTTGTGCTGCCCACCGAGGGGGTCACTAACGGTCTGGATGCGTTAGTCTTCTCTACTGCTGCTTCTTGAGATAATTTTGCTTGCTTTTCCATTAGACTAACGAGCTCTCTTGGTCGCGCTTGCCTCGCTGGCAAGTGGTGTCACCCCTTACAGCGAGGGCAGGGGAGCAGCGCAGCAGATTGGAAGCGGGGGACGGGAAATGGCAAGGGTGCCCAGTTGTGACAATTAACGACTGAGTGCTCTATTAAGCAAACTAAAACAGTGCTTTGGTTCAGAGGAGTCCCCATGGACTTCTGCAGCAAATCAGGAATTAAATCCATCTCCAGAACCCCGTGGCAGAGGGGGTCCCAGCAGCCGAAACATTTTGCGTGGCAGCAGAGAGCGGAAATAAGAGGCTGTTCCTCCACTCCAGAACCTGTCTGGATGCTGAAACCATTTTCTGTCCCTTAAATAATACACCATAACAAGACTTGTTTTGGTGGAACAAGTGACATTTGGCTAGGCTGCAGAGAGGCATCCACACCCCTAAACCCGGAGGGAAGGCGGCAGGAGGTAGCGTGGGAAGGATTCAGTGTAGAAGACTTCTTCAGTCTAATAAACATCTCTGGTTAGTGTTAGAAGAAAATGACTGACTTTTCCTCTCCAAGTCTTCACTATTGTTGCATGAGGTTATAATTTCTCTGCTAACATCTGCTCTTCGGATGCACACTCTAGCCTGGTTTCTGTAAAGGGACTATAAAACCAGAAGATGTCCATAGTAGGGCCAGAACTGGAAGTTCCTAGTGCACAAAAACATACATCCCCAACTGGCAGCTAACAGGGTTAAAACACCCTCTGATTAAATGAAAGCATCTTTAATTAGTTTAATTGACCATGCCTCAGCCAAGACCATCTGCTCAGCAGCATTTGCCTGCTCTTTGCAGGAGCGATTGATCAGCCATAGCTAGAGAATACAGCATTAGGCTACATCAGATTTATTTTGTGTAATAGAAGAGCTAATTTGCTTTAAATTTAATTACAGGGGCCAAGATTGCTCTCTAAGTCCATAACAGCACAGAACATACGCTGATCCTACAGCTAATGGACGCACACGTAAGTCCATAGGTGTCTGTGCAAATCAGACACTAGGTGACGACAGCTCGGGGAGAAGGTCCCACCCTGGCAGAGAGCGATCGCTGCATTTTCCTCCCCAAAAGGCAGCAGCACCGTGGCACACTGCTGGGCTGGCAGGGCCGCCCCACTTGCTGCCATGTCCCCCTCCAACTGGCTGAGCTCTTCCCTGCAGCTCTCCGTTGGATGCTGGAGGAGAGTGGGTGTCGGATGCTGGAGCAGACAGATGTCCCATCTCAACCACCTCTCCTGCTCCTAATTCTAAAGACACTAAACGATGCATCGCATGTAGGGTCACTGTTTCTGCACTGTGTGGGACCAACAGGGACAATCAGGGGACCGCTCTGTACCTCCTGGGTGACCTCCATCAGCAAACCTCTCCCAAACGGGGTGGCTGGCAGCTGAGGGTCCAGCGGAGCCAGACATCACATTCACCCATCCCTGACATTGCACTGTCCCTTTCAGTTTCTCCACCCTCCCATGCCAACATCATTCTTCAAAATATTGCACCCTGAGCCGACAAAGAAGGGCCATTCCCCCTCCTCCCCGAGGAACCACATGTATCTACGTCGTGTTATTATGAAAGGGAAAATTTCATTCACTTTCCAATGCTTTTTCTTTTTTCAATTTCCCATCGAGCGCTAAATCACCACTGTCTTTGGGAGATGCTCAAGACCTGACAGACATGCTGCGGCTGCCACTGGCTGCTACAGGAGTAATTACAACCCTGCAGAAGGCTCCAGGCGGCCATTTCCGTTTCCATGGAAATAAATACTGAGTTACTGAAAACAGAGTATGATGCTTTATGGATTTTGAGGCTTTTGATCATCTCAAAACCACCTTAACCCATTTTTATTGGTGGTGGCTTTGTTGGGGGGAAGGGGGTGGGGGCAGATAATGCTCACAGTGTGGAAATAGGTGGAGCGACCGAAAGGTGTTTTGAAGGAGTGAAAGAGGGGGAAAAAAGCCAAGGGGTCTGGCTAATGCCCTGGGGATTTGCAAGAGCGATAGCGGTGCTGGCTGAAGCTGCCAGTTGTCCACAGCATCCAGGTATCCAGCCCTGGAGAGAGGAACCCGTGGAGGCTTGCTGGTCCTTGCCTGAAGCCCTGCAGCAGCCCCGGCTCGCCACCACTGCCCCCGTGACGTTCGGTTTGCAGGGACTCTGGGGCTGAAGCAAACCTCCTGCCCTTTTGGAGTGGTCATTACAGCCAGCGTTAGTGCTTAAATGCCCAGAACTGCAGATGGCCATTTCATAGGCGTTGAGCTTCAAGATGCAGCTAGAATAAAAAGGAATTGCTTTATGTTCTTCAAAAATGATGAAAAGGGAGCAGAAGGGAGTGATCTGATACTAAAGCCTTGTATCTCTGAATTGAAGGGACACAGAGATGTGCACAGACAGGTAACTCCACGCTGTGTGCAACAACCCTGGGCTCAATTCTCATTGCAAGGCATGGCTGGGACTTTTTCATCACAACAAACTAAATGAAATACTTGGCTTGGGGAGGATACACACAAACCAAACATTTATTCTGAGGTCACCTTAACCTTCATCTCACCGTCTGAGCTGTTACAGTGCCTCACAGGAGTTTCTGTCTTTACTTGTTTCTGCCCTAACTTGGGCTGCATCTTCCAGGTATCACCACAGCATCTCTGCGATGGGCTCAACACACCACAGCGAGTCAAGAAACGCAGTTTGGGAAAACCACCTGAACTGCAGAGATGAGAGAGGGGCAGAAGGCGAGACACCACCTCAGCGAATCATCTCTAATACTGACTTGAGCTAAAATCAAACATTTGATTCAGGACCGAAATCTTAAATATCTTTCCTGCTAACACTTCTGAAACCAAGTTTTTGGCAGGGGAGCTTTCTGCTTTGTGAGAAATGTCAGCCTTTGGACACAGTGTCCTAATTCGGCTGCAAAAATAAATGTCAAAACAGTGAATTCTAGTTTTAAGCCAGCTCTGGTCAGCAAAATTTGGGTTGAAATGTTTCCTAGCTAAAATCACAGGCCCCCAAAACTTATGAAACAATTCCAATTGCACTGGTTAGAGGCTTTCATCCCTTTACATGAAATAGCCACCAGATAGTGATTGGACTTGGTCTGTGTTGTAGCCCACCCACACGTGCATGTTTCTCTGCTGTTTTACCTTCTACCTGAATGGACAGGAATAGACGCTGAAAACCCATGACCATGTATTACTATGTATTACTCAGCAGCTTTGAAATGCATATATTTAGCTATTTGTTTTCAAACCTAATATCTAAGGGAATTAGATGAAATTGGAAGCTTAGCACAGGTATTTTGCACATTTAACAGGAATGCCACAGTGGACGGGACACTTCAGGCCCAGGAAAGAAGAGAAAGTCTGATTGTGAAGCCTGCGAATTCAAACAGTCCTGCAGGGACAGCCCAAGAGTCCAGCGCTTCCTCCAAAGCAGGAGGATGGAAGCATGCAGCTCATCATGGATTTGGTTTGGACACCAGCTACTGCCACTGGATTAACTGAACAGCGCTGTATCAGCCTCTTCTTTTCTCACTGTAGCTGAAAATGACTTTCAAACACAGCTTGAGATAGAAAAGTAAATCACTGCCCTGCATCTGGGGAAGAGCAAGATGGGGAGAACACCACAGCCTGATTTTCAGAGATGTGGCTGCAATTCAGCCGTCGTGAAGGTCAGTGGGAAATACAGGGCTTGTGCCCAAGGAAACGCCGACTGCAGCAAAGACCCAAGTTTGGAACTGCCCAACACTTACAGAAAATAGCTCCTGTATGACTCTTCCACAGTCGCGGGTTAATTACAAAGCAGCAGAGCTAAACCCAAGCCTTGCCAATGGCTTCTGGACCAGAAACCCCAGATTCAAACACCCTTCTCCCTCCACGATGCCTCTCGCACAGCAGAGGAGCTCACTGCTGGAGCCAGAGATACTCAGTTCCCACACTGACTCCAGTGGAACAGAAACACCAAGCCACATAGCACGTGTTATGCAAAAAACTTAAGCCTCTGTGTATGATTTAAAACGTTCTAGTCAGAGGTTGTGCATAACAACACCGTTATCTCCACAACCATTCTGCTACACCACCACTTCCCATCTTTGTTTCCTAAAAGCCTTTCCAACCACATCAATCCCTTTTGCTATCTCAGATCCTGCTATATCACCGCTATCACATTAAGAATACACTTACCTCATTCCACCTGGGGATATTGTATTAAAAAAAAAAATCCCTTTAGAAATCATCCTCCTGCACAAACAAAATATTATTTCAGAAGTGAATGAAAACACAGTCCCAGTGATGTAATCACTATCTAATTATTGAGTATGATGTAACAGGAGGCCACATAGAGAAAAGCACCTTCTTCCAGACCACAGGAGAAGTTCAAGCAAGTGTTTGGGGCTCTCAGCACCATTCCTGCTCAAGCTTTAGGAGGACAATAACTAAGCTAACTCTTCTTACCCCTTGACTCCTTGCACAGCCTCTGGGGCAGTTTCACCCCACACACCAAAGCAAGGGAGAGCACGTCAGACCAGCCGCCCCCCCGGCTCCCAGCCATGGGAGAAGCCGATCAGCTTTGCTTTTCTAAGCACAGGAGATTGACTGATAAACTGCACTAACACACCGCGCTGCTGCTCCAGAAAGAGTGATGGCATTCAGACAGCCTGCCAGGGAAAAGGCTCCATTTCCCAATTCCTCCCATGCATGGCAGACAAGAGTAGGTCAAAAATAAGTGTAGCTTATACTGCGCCAAACCACCGCTGGGAAGCTCGTTATTGCCCCCAGATCTGTTTGGAAGGTTTGCTCGGTCTCAGCGCACAGCCTGGGGCTGGCACCACGGCAGGCTGCCCAGCCAGGGTCCGTGCTGGGCTCTGCCAGGATCTGTCTGTACGCTGCCCGAGGGAGGAAAGCAAATGTATTAATCACCCACATGCGTGGAAGTTGAGCCCACACGGCGTTTCTGGGAATATTATAATTTCAGCACATCCAGGAAAATGCCAGACAGTGTTTTCCTTTTACTTAAAGCTTATTCACAAACAGAATATATAAAATATTTTGTTCTTACAAAACAGGCGACAGAAGCTTCAATCAAATTATTAAGAAAAAGATTTAAGTTGTACTTCCAATTAACTCCGATGAGACAAGAGTCAGACCAACAAATCAGTGTGTCTTCACAGGGAGGCAAATGAGCGCTGCTTAGGCTGACTCCGACTGAAACGCAATCTGAACTGAAACAAAACAGCACGATGGAAATAAATGGCCATTTTTAATGGTTATGGGGCCAGTGCCCCAAAGCCCAGTGGGTGTGCTCTGTGCTGCAAGTACAGCTGCAGGCACAGGCTGAGGTGTTTACAAACCCACCCGGGAAGGGAGCTGGCTGCTCATTTCAGGACAGGCTGGCAGAGCAGAGGTGTTTACAGAAGATGGCTTGTCAAACACAGAGAGACAGATGCGGCAAATGAAAATTTATGAAAATGCAAAGTGGTGGGGTGGGGGGGAGAGCGAGCGGCTGGAAGAAGTCCCGCAGAAGCATGTCCCAGCCCTGCCACCACCGTAGCCCATCTGTACATGCAAAGCAGGGAGCCGTTCCTCCCCTCTGGCTGCCCCGGGTCCCCTCCTACCCAGCGCCCACCCGGGCTGCTGCAATGCCATACACGTGACTCTTCTCTCTCCAGATGTCTCCGGTTTTAGTGCTGTAATGTTGGCAGGTGCCTCTGGCTCCCTAACTGGTGTCAGGCTTCCCATGTCGGAGATGCCGCCGGTGCAGAGCGGTTCAGCGCAGTCCAAGGTAACAGCACGGGAGAGTTTCCAAGCCACGAAGGGCAGTGCCCAGGGCTTCACTTGCATCTCCAGCCTGCAGCAATCAGGCACCCAGCTGCTGTTGTGGCTTTGAAATCCGCCCTGTGTGAGCACCAAGAGCTTCTGGACTAGGAAATAATTTGCTACTAAAGTTCAGGAGGGAAAGGGAAAAATCTCCTGTTTCAGGGCTGATGCCAATGCTTCATCACGAAAGATCAGGAAGAAGCTTTCATGGGGGGAAAGGGGCAGGTTACCGAATCACTGCTCATTGCGTATCATTTTCTGCTCTCCCCTGCAGCTCTGCTGCAAAAAACACGCTAGCCAAGTGGTGTGCACCTTCGACTTGTGCTGGGAACTCCCCACACAAGCTAAGCGAACAAAAACATTTGTAGGTTGACAGGTTTTTACTTATACCCTACAACAGACTGGCTGCAAGCGATGGCTGAGATCCTGCGGGAAGGAGTAGTGGTAAACACCAATTTTGGTGCTTCACAGCAAGACAGAAGTGCGGAGCAGCTGCTGCTGCTCTCCGAAGGGCTGCCGGTGGCCGGAGAGCTCCAGAGATCTCTCTGGTATAGCCCAGATGATGTGACCACAGGTAGCACCGAAATAAGGGTCCTCACAGCAAAGCCTGAAGTTCCACTGGGTGCTCACTGCTGCCTTCCCTGCAGCACCTAATGGGAGAAGGAGCAGCAGCGACATGCTCCCACCCCTGCTCCCCGCAGGACAGGCTCCCACCCCACCACGCCAGCACCACGGCACCGTAACCACTCGCACTGTAACCCAGGAAAATACTAAATGGCTGAACAACCGCTGGCCGTGCAGCTTTCTGAGCCGTGCCTTGTATAAAAGGCTTTCCCTTCTGCATAGCTAATCCTCACTATCCAGGTATTAAAAACGGAGTAACTCTCGTGCTAATACTCGCTTTCAACAGAAATTATGTCTTTCTCTAAAAGCTTAAATTACAGGTTTGCTGCCTCTGAGTATAGGAAAAGACCCAGAATTAAATCATTCACTTCCACAGTAAAGCTAGGACCTACTGCAGGGAACAGGTTGCTCGATGCAACAGGGCAATTTGCAGGGAGCAGCCACTGGGTTCATGGTGTCAGCCAGAAAGGCTCTCATAAGCAGAGATCATCCACAAAGCAGCGTGGCCATGATTAAATACTGTTTTCGGCATCACTGGGAACGACAAAGCACGAGGGTAGGATCGCACACACACTTACACAAATCCACCCTAGTTCCTTAGCCGAGCACAGGTCAAGGGAGGATGAGAGACACAGGGCCTGAGTTGGTTTAAGTTAAAAAAAAACAACCCAGCACTGCAGAACTGACTCAGCTCTCAACACATCACTGAAAACATTATGGTTCTGATTTTAAAGAAGTCCTCCAGCAGAGGATGGAGGCATGAAATCTGGTTTGTAAACATAATTCATGAGGACTGATGCAGTCCTTGCTGTTGCCTTTTTGCTACGAAGACGCCTTACTCAGAGACATTTATTATCCTCTCCCCACTCTGCCATTAAGGTCTGAGATGAAGAACAAATGCAAGATAATTAAGCTCTTTACAGGAGAAAAAACAGATCAAACATGATTTTCTGTGTCTTGAAAAGAATTGGAAATGTCTAGACAGAAGACAGACAGAATTGGTCTCAAATGTACTAATTTCAATAAGAAGCTGAACACCTGAATTACGGGGAAGAGATTGAGGTCTGCTCCTCCTCCAAAAACTTTCCACAGCATTACCTTAACCTCCCCGTGATTCTGACATCCTTTATCCCGCCTGTGGTATTTATATCCGATAGCAGGGGACCGTAATCTGGGTCACTGACAGCCTGGACAGCCACCGACAGCCCTCAGCAAGAGCTGCTGGAAATGCAAGCAGCACTGCAGAGTCCCAGCTCTGCACCTCTGGGGAACTGGCTCTTACTGGGGGAGAAAAAGAGAGGAATGGGAAAGGTTTTCATCTGTCTGGGAACTCATGGTGCAAGCAGAGCCACCCTGAGGTCACAGGGGTTTGGGACGCTCTCTCCTTCCACCAAGGGCACGCAGGGGTCACAGAGGCTCCCTCTACTTAAGAAGAACCCGTACAACCTCAATAAGCGAGTTTGCATAAGACATCCACCCCGGGGGCACCTGAGCTTCAAGTACTAATAAGGTTATTGCAGGCTGCAAGAACATACTTCTGTCATTTAGATCGGTGATGTGACAGCGGAAAGGCAAGCAAGTCACAGCAAAACGGCTCACTTAGGCACCATCAAAGGCCTGCTCATCCAGACACAGAGCTGGAGGAATAAAATTTTCCCATCTCAGCAATCCTATGGGATTTCATGAAAGAAAACTTTATATAAAGACCTAAAACATCTGCAGAAAACCCTAAGCAACCAACCAAGAGAAAACAAGCATGAGCAAGAGAAGGAGGCCCACTTGGACAGCCAGAACAAAACTGGCAGTGCAGAAATTCCACCACAAATCAAAACCCCCTTCCCTAGTGGAAGTTCTCTCAAAAACAGTCTGGTCAGACCCAAAGTTTCCAGTTCATAACAGCAGTATTTCCCATTGCCAAGCCCTTCCTCAAGAAAACCCCTTCCATTGCCACCCAGCCTGGGACAAGGACCTTACCTGACAGGCATTGTACAGAAGCTGATGCTCAAATTTCTTGATCCCCAAAATGTTCTGGAACATCTCGTAGAGCTGCTCCTTACTGAGGATGAGCTCCGAGGCAGCGCTCGCCGTCATCCTGGCCTGCTGCTTGCGGGGATCCTCTTCCCCGCGGTAAATAGCATCAAACTTTGCCATCCAAGAGCTCAGGACCGTCTCCTTGCTGAGGCCATCAATTTCTGGCAGGCTGCGCACTCTCTTCTCAATGTGCTTCTTGAAGACCTCCCGGGAGTCATTCGCTGAGCACCCTCCGCTCTGCACCATCCTAGCCACACGGTCGCTTTTTAGGAATACCTGCAAAAAAGCGGTGACTTCAAATGGTGTCAGTTAAAAAAAAAAAAATCCCCCTTACGTACCACAAAACGCGTTTTCACTGCTGGGAAGCCCGCTAACTGGCTGCCAGTACACTTCCCAGCTCCTCACTCAACAACCACATGTTGCCAGATGGACAGAGGTTTCAGCTGTACTTTGGGAAGCGTAATGAAATTAGGTGAGGCTTCTGCTTTGCATCCACTAAAATGGAACATTTTGATGCAATTAGGACTTCATGCAATGTTGTGGTCGCACCTCACCAGATACATAAATGCCCTTTGGGAAAGCAAGATGATATTTTGCTCTATCAAACGTTTTAGTAAGGAAGTTATTACACAACTACATTCACCTAGCCAAATTCTGCCCTGTTAGAGGGAGCCCAGTCATCCTACTCAAGTCAACAGCATTGCGTTGCATTTATCCTGGTAGCCAGGCCCCTGGGAAACCTCTGACCAGTGCAATGACCAGGCTTACATTAAGCTACTACACCGGAGGAGATCTTTGCAGACTGCCATGCTGTCACAAGATGACAAGAATGGCATTGTATTAATTAATTTAATGTTACCTTCAGTTAAATAACACGTGTGTCTCCACTTCTCCCATACCCCGATCTTTCCAACCCGGGCAGCCAGCACTGGAAGAGTACGGTTAAAATGCCCCAGGAAAGGACAAGAATGAATGGCCTGATCTTTGCAAACTGATGGGTAAACACCAAGGCAACTCAGATCATTCCAAGGCACGCAGCCAGCGGCATGGCCACAGGTGGACGAGGCCAAATCCCTTCCTGCTCCAGCTCTGCTGAAGTAGCACAGGATGGTTCAGTGCGGCTTGAGGCTGCCTGGGAAGGCTCTGCAGAGAGAGCCTGCGAGGTGCAGGACACTGACAGCAGGAGGGAGGGAGAAGGCGTTTGATGAAGATGCTCTTCCCACTGCAAGAGCAGCAGAAAGGTCAAAACATAACAGAACCCCACAGACCAGGAGATGCCATGGGAGCAATGCAGAGCTGAAGGGTGAGAGATGGATGGGGGGATATTGTGTTGGCTTTCCTCTCCCAAGCCCTCAACACAGGAGAGCAATCGATGCCCAGCAAGAACTACTGTTTTATTAATGATGCTGAGAACGGATGAATGCAGCAGGCTGGGAAGAAGCTGTGCCAGCACCAGGGTGTATCTGTCAGCTCTCAATAATTAAAGAGCTTGAGGATGACCTAAGGACATGGTAGATTTTTGTTATACCACTCAGCAACGTGGCAGTCCATGTTCCCAGATGCTTGATGGCACAGGCATCTGTCAGGAGTAGTAGTGGGTTTTGCTCCAGGACCAGCCCAGAAATGGTGATGAGGAAGAGCTGGGCTGCTTCCTTCCAACATCACTGCACTGGGGAGCACTCCCTGCAGGTGACACAGGCAGGGTGCCACCAGCAGCCTCTTCAGTCCACGCTGAAACAATACCAGCACACATTTTGTTTCCTTGCAGAGCTTAAAGATGAGTGATAACACCCTGGGTATGCGCAGGTGCTTTTAGGTAATAGATGAGAGCTACCAAAATCCAAGCTGCCAGCGCAGCCGAGGGAGTCCCCAGCACACTGACTGCTGGAAACAGTGGGAGGTCACAGCGAGTGGCCCTGCTGCCGCATCCTCAGCTCCCACGTCCCCTCTCTAATCATCTGCTCCAGACGCCTTTGGCCCGACCCTGTGCAACAGCGCTAATGACTTCCCATAACCACCAGCACCAGCGGCTGTTGTTATCCATGGTCCTCACCCCAGTTGGAGGGGTGACGGCACTGTGAGCAGAGGGACCTGACTCCCCTCAGCCCTGATTTATCCTCCCCGGGCACAGAGAAGCAGCCAGCAGAGGAAAGGAGGGCTGCGACTGGCAGAGAGGAGGCAGGCGCGGGGGAGCGCCAGTCAGACACAAAGCATCAGAAAAAGAGTGTGAAACGGGAAGATAAAAAAAGATAAAAGAGGTGTTTTGTCCTGCAGAGCGAGCTCTTTCTTTAGAAAATACCAGGTGAATCACCCGGCTGTAAGACTGCCTAGTAGGACTGCCAGGATTCAAGAATTGCTGGAGCAAAATCCTAGCATGGGTGCATACATCGGTGCATGCAGAAGAGAACTGGCCTCCGTGAGCTGGGTCAGGCATCTCCTGCCACATCCATAGATGAGCCCCCCAGGTCACGCACGGTCCTGGCTCTGACTGCCCACAGCAGAGTGGAAGTGGGTCAAACAACGCATTTCCGTAATACCCACTGAAGGGACTGCTGCATAAAGCGTTGGTTGACACACGAAGCTTTACTCATTAGAAGTAAAAGGACATGAGACAGGGTCTCCTGGAGTGTCTGCTGGAGCGTGCTGGGCCCATCTCACACACATGGATCTGCAGCATTCCTGCAGGCACAGCGGTGCTTTGCAAACCACTGGTGGAGTCTGCTCAGCTCAATCTTTTAATTTGATAGCAGCCTGTGAACTAGTCTAAGACTGTCAATCACATGCTTACTCCTTGACAGCAGACTTAACAGCAGAATGTGGCCATGCAAACATGTCCATGGCAAGAGCAAACGCATCTCTGACCTACCATGTCACCTTTACCTCTTTCCTTCTCCAGCAAAAAAAAATCATTCCCCAGGTAATGATCCTATACTGCATTGACAATAAGTGAACCCCCCTTAGAAACACCAGCCATGTCCTGCAGAAACGGCCAGTTTCAGCTGAGCAAAAAAACAAGGTTTAGTATTTTCCAAGCCATCATGCAGCTTTATAAGTCAGTACCTAAACGCCGATTTCTAGATAGCGTCCATCCAAGGGACAGTTTATTGCACAAAACTCTGAGATTTGCAGGAGCTGAGATAAGCAGGTTCTGCTGTGATTGCACCATGGCTCGACCAAGGGTGGGCACCTCTCTGCAGAGAAGGGAGGAAGGAGAACACCATCAGCAGGGAACGCTGCTCAGGCACTGCGAGGGGGCAGAGGTTTTCTGCTGCGAGGCTCTGCCTTGTGCCACTGCAGATGGTGCTGAGGAAGACACACACAGCCATGCTACAGCTGCACAGAAGCTGAAAGTACATGGCCGTAAATTAAAGGAGACCAACAGTTAAAGAGAAGAAAAAGAAAGCTACACTAAAGGACACAGAGCAATGCATTATGCTTTTTGTGGCCTGTTTTAAGTAGGACAGAGCAGGTGGAGTGTCCAGTCGAACCGAAGACATAGGGTTTGCAGACATCTAGTACTGATCAGCTGCTCTCTGTACGTTTGATTACTTGAGGTAATTATACAGCATAGGACTTCTGGAGCTGGTCAGAACATGCTTTCAGCCAGACTCACCAGTGAAACAGGGATGTATTTTGCCTACTTTTAAATAATTTCCTTTTCCTGCCCAATAGTCTTATCTAAACAGATCATGCTGCTCTTACATCCTAAAACGCAGCTCACGCCATCTTGAAAACTTTCTCTGAGAGCATCTGTTTGGTGAAGCTGTGATAAACTGATGATCCCTTGGCAATTTCTTTTCTGGTAAGAGATGTAAATTACTCTCAGCTTCCTTCCTGTACAGAGAATGATGGAGCAGCAACTACTAGGCCGGTTTAATAGAGTTAATCCAGAGATAATTTGCGCTTTCCTTACACAGAAGCAGCTGCTGCCATTTTTTATAGAGTTAAAATTCTCTTCAGTTTTAGTATCTGATTTTGGTCCCTTCTTAGATTCCACTTCCAGAAAAATATTTTATGTAGGCAATTCAAAATCTTCACCTTTTATGACAGAATAGCTCTAGGGAGAAAGAGAAATGGTTTGCAGAAAGGCTAGCAGAAAAATAAGAGACACTCCTCATACAGATCACAAGCGCTGATTTCCTTCAAAAACAGAAGCTCTTTCCTTCTGAGAAAAGACATGAAAGCAGCATTAAGGGCTGCATACAAAGAGGTGCAAATAGACAGACATGCATAATTATTCTTTTACACAATTATGAATGATGCTTCATGTTTTTTGGTACCATCTAGTTTTGTACATCCCCCTTCCCCCCCTTTGCTTTATAGCACTTGTCATACCGAAAAGACAAGACTCTTGCTGAAAATCCCAAAGTCAATTAGACAGAACGCAAAAGCTTCAGCAAGAACTGAATGTGCTGCCCAGTTTTCTCTTGGTATTTTTCATAGGGAGTGCATGATATTTATTTTATATCGTGCCATCTTTCTTGTTTTAGAGTACGCTGTTTAAAAGTATCAGGAAGATATTTTTCAGCTTAAAGGAAGGACAATCCTCCTCAGAATCAAGTTATAGGATACACCATGGTGTAGGGGTTGCCATGGTTGCCGTATGGTTGCATGTTCAAACCGTGAACCTCACAAACCTTGTGATGTATCAGACATCAGATGGGAGAAGCCTTGCACTTGCCTTTGTTTTGTGCTTTGTTGACAAAGGACAAAGAATCCATTAGTTCAGGATTCGACCCTATCTGTGAATAGGGGTGAGAACAGGGATTCATATGAATATTGTATCGTCTCTCCTTACCTCATAGTAGCTCTGGACAGCATTTATAAATGCTTCATCTGCCACAATCTGGGTTTCTCCATTGAGAAAGGCCTGGAAACGATCTTTGATTGTCTGGAGCTGCTGCTTACTTATCTGCAAAACATGCAAAAGGAGAAAATTAGTCAAGAAAGGTTTATGTATGAGGAAAAAAACCCACTAACTCTTCTGCAATATGTTATTGGGGTGCTTATGATGTGCACTTCTGCTCTCCTTTGGGGACAGCAGCAATAGATGAGGAATCAGCCACATGTTGGTACACACACGGGCACTCTTCATCCTGGCAAGTTCATTTAAGCATCATGAGCACCTAAAGTCACCCTGAACATCATTTCTAAGCAACTCTGCTGCCACAAAACGTACACAAGACTTTTACCATTTCAGGTATGCCTAAGTCAAAAGCAAGCTGCTGCGTGCATGCTTGGAAGAGACTGCTTCAGTGTAATCTCTTCCCCATTTAGCCTCTCCTCCCCTTCAGAAGATGAGGTTTCATCACCAAACGGGAAGCCTTGTGAGCTGGCTGTTGAAGACAGCACTCATCAGCACTCTGGGGCCTTGGTCTTTCCTCGTTTGTCTCTTTGCTGCTCAAAACAGTTTCTGTCCAGCATACAGCTGGCATAACTTACAAGACAATTCTAATTTTGGCACAATGACATCAATAGAAAGTTTACAAGGGTTTATTCCAGCCTTGTAAGATAACATGCCGTTATTTTGCCAATTTATCTGTCAGTTTAAAAACAGATACAGCTAAAAAACCTCACCTCTTCAGCTTGTAGTGCAAAGTCACAGCAGGCACATAAATCATGTACCAGCCATGCCAGCATAACATCTCAAGATGCAGATAACACTCATGCTGAAGGGCTGCAGGGATTTAAATGTATTTGTGCCTGGTTTACCACAGGGCTACTTCAGGTTTGAGGATAAGAATTAATTTAGACAAAAGAGAAGGAAGCAAACAAGATGTATATACAACAACTTATACAACAACTTCAAACTTAAAGGGAAAAGGGAGCAGTAGGAATTAGGACAACTATTTACTAATGACCAAAAGGACTAGAGAAGAGTGGGTTTTTTTCACTTGTATGCCAGCAGAAGACACCAGCCCATTAGAATGGAAGAGAAAAATAAAATTAATGGCTTTAAGTGTCTAAATGGCTTTGAATAAAGTATCAAAAACTACAGAGATCCAAACAACCAGAGCATAATGAAGCCTAGTAAACACAGCTAGTGATAAAAAGCAGGAGTGGGACCACTTGGAAAATGCAACGATAAATATCACTAGATCTAGATGATGCGCCATGTGGGGTGTTTAGGGACTGCAGTAATGAACATCATGAATACTGGTAATTAATTCTGCAACACCACGCTGAGGAGGGTTAGTGAGCAATGGCAATTTGATGCGATAATCTGGGATTAGTTTATCCTGGTGCTTATGGAGAGATGTTCATCAAAGTCACATAAAGCAAGACTCAACATGCTCTGCTTCAGAAAACATGGCGCAGCCTTCGCCACCCCTGAGGGTGCTGGGAAGACGGGTCTTTCCCACCCCCAAAACAGCAGCCCAGACTTCACAGGGTCTGACACATGCAACAAGGCTCAGCATCACAGGGCTGGAGCAAGGACCATCCCTCTAACCTGACCCACCTCAGCCTTGGGCACCACCTGCAATGAGCCCTGTGGAAAAGCACTGCCGAAAGCTCCTGGCTTTAAGGCTGGCAGCATCTAGTTTTTGGCTCTAAGAGTCCCTCTGCCACATCAGGCACCTAAAACCCTTTGTTGTGTTCACCCTAGACATCATGAGCCTTTGGGCAATATGCACAGCATCAGACATAAAGCTGGCTCCAAACCTATCTGAGCTGATGGAAGCTCCTGACGGAATTGAAAAGAAAAATGGGTCAGCGGTAAGAGGAGCCAGAGACATTGTAGTGATCGAGTGGGAGACACCTGTGGGAAGGCGCTAGGTCTGTTTTTATTAAGCATTTAATTATCTGGAAGAAGAGAAAAAGCAAGATCTTAATTAAATGTATTGACGATTTTGTATTAGCAACCATTGTGAAAGCCAGGCAGAAATGACAGGGCGATAGAGGCCATAAGAAACCAAGAAAAGAAACAGGAAAATTACAGGTAACACTGAAATCAGGGTGTTGAGGCACAAGGAAAGACATACTGAAAGCACAGATACTCTGAGCCGGGAGGCTTTTCATTTGGGATTTTAACAATGTGCACGGCATTTCCCCCCCCCCCCAGGTTATTTCGTAGGACAACCTCCAGAAGTCCTTGCTTGTTCAATTCCTATAATGCCATCTAGCAGCAATATTTTATGCTCCTTCCTCAATATTGAATGGACTACCTTCAAAACGGATGATGCTCCTTGAAATTCCTAGAAACTCCCACTACGCAGCGCACATGTGAGCTCCTGGGGGCTCTGGAAATGAATCATCGGATTTGTCTCTATTGGAGTGTCAGTTGCCTCCTCCTCGCCCCCAAGCTCTAGAAAATATTTTCCCCGCCCAGGCAAAAGGAGATCCTCTCTGATCACACCAGGCTGCACCACGGCCCAGTCCTCGGCTAACGGGGCCCTCGGTCTTCCATCCCCGCCAGACCGTGAAGCAGCACTGGTGTACCGATCTGTGTCCGTGCCACTGTTATGGATGTTATCAAGAACGCAGTCAATCTGAGACAAAATTAAACTGCTTTCATATTAAATTTAGCTTCTGCAGCACAGCAGCAGACGCCTAGTGCAGAAAGCCAGCACCAGCAAGGGAGCGGAGGGGACCAGACCTGCTGGTCAATGAAATCTCCCCAACATGCTCCACCTCCCATTTTATGCCTCTTCCCCTCCCCGTCAGGCACCAAGGGCATCACCGCCGAACCCCAGAAGCACCCCTCGGGCAGCCGGGAGGCAGCACCTCCCTGGCAGAGGCTGGACCAGGGCAGGGGAGCACCCTCAGCCCCAACATCATACTCCAAAGCCTTTAAGCAGGGCCAAGCAATGCCATTGACCCATCCACAGGCTTAACAGAGCACATGCCCTGAACACTCACCTGGAAGCTTAAGTGCTTTAGAGGTAGGGGTGTTATTTTATCTCTTGCTATTAGAGGCACTGTCCTGGTTTCAGCTGGGATAGAGTTAATTTTCTTTCTAGTAGCTGGTACAGTGCTGCGTTTTGGATTCGGATGAGAATAACATTGACAACACAGGGACGTTTCAGTTACTGCTGAGCAGCGCTTACACAGAGCCGAGACCTGTTNCACAGAGCCGAGACCTGTTCTGCCTCTCACCCCACCCCACCCCACCAGCGAGCAGGCTGGGGGTGCACAAGAAGCTGGGAGGGGACACGGCCAGGACAGCTGACCCCAGCTGACCCAAGGGATACCCCACACCGTATGGCGTCATGCTCAGCATATAAAGCTGGGGGAAAAGCTGGCCAGGGATCTGCTGCTCGGGAACTGGCTGGGCATCAGTCAGCAGGTGGTGAGCAATTGCATTGTGCATCACTTGTTTTGTATATTCCTTTATCATTATTATTATTTTGCCTTTCTTTTCTGTCCTATTAAATTGTCTTTTATCTCAACCCAGGAGTTTTTCCTTTTTTTTTTTTTTTTTCTCTTGATTCTCTCCCCCATGCCACTGGGGAGGAGCGAGCGAACAGCTGTGTGGTGTTAGCTGCCTGCCGGGTTAAACCACAACAGGCACCAGTGATCAGCTAGAAATCCATATAAAGCAATCCAACAGCTTCTGCAGATCCAGTAAGGCCACTAAGGGGCCAATACGAACCGCTTCTCACTTAGTTACCTTCTGTAGTGTGCTTACAAATAGTGGAAAACAACAGAATTACTTCCCCTTCGAAGCACATCAGTACAATATCACAGCCTTTGCACCAGCTATGGCAGGAGGTGAAGCCCTGTCGGGTTGCAAGCCCAATGGGTGTGAGGCTGGTGGGGGGCAGAGCCTCCCTGCCCCTGATGCAAATACAAATCCAGGTGTCGTCGCACAGGAGAGCAGTAGAGAGCTGGGAGTAAGCAGGAGTACTGTGGTGGATGGAAGAGGTTTATTCTATTTACCTTCCCTCGCTTTTCCAACCCTCACTGCTTTTCCCCACAACTGCTTTCAGTGTGTGACAGCCGTTAAAGAAATAACAGTCATTTCTGCATTCGACAGAGACTGCAGAACACCCTGCTTGCGTACAGTGACTTTGGACCCAAGTGAACTCTCCCAAGTTGATATTGCAGTGTGTTTATGCAGCAGAGTGTTTCACAGACTTTATCTGTCTAAAGCATGCGAGTACTTAAATTGCCAGATATACACATGCATATTAAAAATGTCACTGAGTCAGGGATGATGAACTCCTGGCACAGGTATCAGGCAGGGCACCCATGGAGCTTTGGGCTGGCATCCCTAGTGGATTGCACGGCTTTTTATAAGAAATTTGGCAGAGGTCTTCTCCATAACAGACTAAATTATGGGGAAGAGCTCACCAGCAACTAGATCTGGGCATCCAAATGCTTCCTACCTTCTTGGTCTAATTTTTTTTTTTTTTTTTTTTCTTTAAAGAGAAACTGCATGCCCAGCACGATCTGGTGACCTCAGAAACGGGGTGGAACGGCATCTGCCATGTCCCCACCATGGTCACAAGCAAATCACGGAGGCAATTTCTTGAATTTGCTTGATGCAGATCTCAGCAAACGGCACACCAGCTTGCTCAGGACAAGCTCACCAGCACTTTTCTTGCTACATGTTATTTTTGCACATATTCCATCTGACTCGGAGATGAATGGAAACCTGAACACTTGGAGCCATGGCACCTTCTCCAGAGTTGTTCCAGCCAGCAAACAGCTGGCACCATCTCTGCGCATCGTCCCCAGCCTCCTTCGCCTACACCAGGGGAGCACAAGCACTGCAAAGAGGAGCTGTTTGCCGCAGAAAATTCCCTGAAAAAAGCTATACACGGCAACGTGCCTCACTGATCCACCCTCTCTCCAAAATGCTTTGCTGTCTCTGAGCACACAGGAGTAAGTACGGCCGTACAGCTCACTGCTTAGGGGCTACGTTACACAATAATACGTTAGCTGGATTTGGGTTTTGTACCCCAAGCTGTATCATGGATAGACTCAAAGCAGAGTCTCAGATTTACGTGCTTTGAACTTCGAAGAACTAGAACAACTTCTGCAGATTTTCACTTTCTTAAAGTGAACTTTCAAATCTGCATGTGTGAAGAAAACAAGATGACTTGCACTTACAGGACAGTTGTCTTTCCAAGCTTTGTATGATGCACATCAACAGTATTAAATGTCCAAGAGCCACAGATGATATGCCTTGAAAGCTAGTAGCAAGGAGAGTTTCATAAGAATTTATAAGAATTCTTGCATAATGTTGCAGTGAGGGTGGTCCAGCACTAAGACAGGGGCCCAGAGAGGCTGTGGCATCTCCAGCCTTGCAAATTTTCACAACCTGATTGCATGAACATGATCTGGTTTGGGAGGGAGCCCTGCTTTGAGCAGGGGAATTGGGCCAGGGACCTCCAGAAGTCCCTTGCAACCTACATTACGCTATGGCAGTACCATATCCAACAGAAGATTTGCAAGGAGAGGCCATCCTAGATTGTAGCTTGCCAAACGTTTTAGGGCTCACCGCTGATTTGTCACTGGCAGGCTACAGAATAAGCCAACCACAGCTGTACATGTACTCAAACCAGTTAATAAGCCATATCCATTGGTGTGACGGCTGCTGGCATTGCAGTCAGATTTTAACTCTGTAGAAGGAGGTTTTCAAGTGAAAGGCACGCCTGTGGTAGAGAGGTGACGCCCTTTACTGCCACATTTGAACACCTCTGATTGAGGACTGGGTGTTTGGGTCCACTGATGCCTCACGGTGCCCTTGCACCCAGCTCATAGCGCTGGAAGGGTCTGCCCTGCAGCCGGGACGTGAGGCTGCACCGCGGTGCTGCACACCGGTCCCTGATGGCTCAGCCCATCAGTATCACCCGTGCCTCGCAGGAATCGGTTCAGCTGGGGACTGCAGGTGATTCCCAGGGGAAGCATCTCCGTGTTTTGCCTAGAGAGACCAGCTTACAGCACACGACCAAGAGCAGCATAGAGCTCTTCCTCCTCTACCTACCTGCTGTTCAGGTACCACCGCAAGGAGGAATATTTAACTGCTCACTGTGCTGCTGTTCTGGGTTTGGTTTTGTAACATCTAATAAATATTTTATTACTCCTCAGCACCAGGTGATTTAGGAAAAAGCTAAACCAACTGAACGAGCATCCCTCATCATCACTGCTTGCACAGTCAGAAAACAGCCACAACACTAACGAGGTGGAAGGGAGGGAAGGAGGTGCGGGGGGCCAGAGCAGCCAAGCACTGGCGTCAGGGAGAGGCCAGAGGCCCCAGCAATGGGCATGAGACTAGAAAAAAACACGTCACGTTATTTTGCACTGGGAAAATGTTATCAGGTTCTTCCTGCGCTGATGCTGCTTTCCCCCTGATGGGAGAGAGGACCGCACAGGGGGTGACTCACGTCCCCAGCATTTGGGGTTTTAGTTGCAAACTCTCCTGGGCAGATGCGGCTGCTTTGCAAATGACTGAACGTCGCTGGCTTTTTGCTGTTAACGTAAGCAACCAGTATTAACTGCCAGTCAGAGAACTTTTCCCAGCTGCCTAAAAGTGTATTTTCTGGTTGTTTCAGAGAAGTTTAATATTTGTTACTGGAGAGAGCTCCTTGTGCTTTGCTTTCTGATAGCCACAATACATCTTTCCAGAAATAAGCGCGTCCTTTTCCCTTACAGTCTGACCATACATGGATCACTGTGCACACACCCACTAATCTACCGCTGTCTATACAATTCCCTCTTCGTGGGTATTTGATTTGTTGCCTGTCCACTTTGTCCATGATTTACAGGCCCTGGTGCATCCACAGTGCTCACCCTCTCTCCAGCCACGCTCACCTTTTGTGGATGGCAAACAAGAAAAGTACCGGTCACGTCCCCCGCCACCAACCCTGGTGCTACCCTGTCCTCTCTCAGAACAGGTGCCCAGTTGATTTGCTGCAGAGAAAATGACTGTGCCATCACCATGCTTAGGTTTACACGCATGGAGCAGCGAAGGGCACACACAACCCCTTCTGCCTGCAGCAGCTCATGCCCTACCTGCTCAGCTCACCTGCAATGTTGGGGATGGGTCAGAGCAATGGGGACCCTCCAAGGAGCAACACTCCTACATACCTACCTGCCCCACGCTCAGAAATCAGACTGGGTTTGGGCACAAGCAACAAAACAGCCCCTGGGTCCTTACACACCAGCCCAGCAGCTCAGAGACTGAACCAACCTCTCACTCAAGCAGCCCAACAATACAAGAATAATATTTCCTGACCTAACACTAAATGTCTGCTTCAGCAACATGACCAAAGGGGTGAGAAAACCCACCAGAGCTGCCTGCAGAGGAGGGAAGCCCCCTCCTCTGCCCAGCTGCAGAGCTACCACCCAGCCAGTGCCCTACCACAGCATCAGCTCCGATCCTCGCCAGGACCTCTCGCTACCTCCGTTATTACAAGCAAACTCCAGCAGCTTTGCGGCACGAGCAGCGAGTGCTAAATGATTTTGGCGCTTGCTGGAACACTTCTTCCTTTTTTTAGAGTCTCTCTTTTTAAAGAGGCTGGAGTATTGCTGGATAAGTAACAGGAAGGTAAAACATCAATCCCTTTGGTTAGGCCAGTTGCAGGCACAGAGGCTCTAGATGGAGCAGAGCAGATCTCTCCTTTCCACTGCCCCAGACTACATCCAAGAGCAGGTTTATCAGAAGAGACAAAGCACAGGCTCTGAGTCGCTCTCTTTGAAACACGTGGATGCTCTTTTTTGTCCTCTCAAACCCCGAGTGCATTTCTTTTCCATGATTCACTCTGCCAGCTAGGCACACTTCTTTGACATACATGAAAGACCTAAAACGTTATTACAGCTGCTCCTACCTTCTGAAACACAGTGATGCACAATGCTACAAGAGGAAAGCAAAGCCAGGATGTGGGACTGAGCCTTTGCCATGATGACCTTCTCCCTGGTGCTTTCCAAGCTACACTTCCCTTCTGCAACCTGCCACCACAGGGCAAGCCTAGATGTAGACACATCAAAAGATACCTCGCCACTGCCTGCTTCACTTCCTACCTCTGTTTGTACCAGGTGTGTCCATCCAACCCTCACATGCCAACCCTGCATCTCCCCCCTGCAAAGGGTCCCCTTTTCCATGAAGATCAACCACTCTTATTGAAAAAAGCGGCTCTGACAGCTTCAGGAACTTCTGCTCCTGCCTGCAAGTTTCCTTCTCCTGCCGTCTCTCTCCCTTCTCCTGGCTGGTCCCTCCTGTGCAGCCGGTGTGCAAGTGAATAACCCCAAGATGGAGCCACCTGACAAAAGCACAGAAAACTTGGAACTTATCCCAACTTTGATCTTATTTTACCTCAGTAAGGCATTAGCGGAGTGAGTTTGCAGTAGATCCAGCAGACTGAGCTAGCCCTGCTGGGTATTTTTCTGTATATGATCAAACAGATACGTGCCCCTATTTTTTTACTGATTAATAAAAATACGACTTTGATCTCAGAAGAATGGAGAAGCCAGCACAAAACACAAGCGAGAAATAGCAATGATGAAATACTAGGCCAGTGACTGAGCATGGGCTGAAGGGCAACTGCTGCTCTAAGAAACCTCCCTGGCGACTTCTGCTGTGACAGGAGCCTCGCCTGGTGAGCTCTGCTGGGTAAAACACATCATTGTGATCTGGCAGCTTTCAGCAGAAAGCCCAGCGTCATCCTGCCTGTGGTAAAAGTGTAGGTGCTCTGTTAATAAAACAGAAAAAACAAACCCATAAAAATACTAGCAGAAATACAGCTAGCAAATAAAAGCAGGAGGCAAATAGAACAGAGGCTGTCTAGGATGGGCAGAGTGACACACAAAACCCTGTGTTGTCCTTCTCGGTGCCCCAAAGGCGGGAGACAAACGCCTTTATTCCCCTGAGGTCTCCTCTAGGCTGGACTCTGCAGCTGGCTTCTCTCTTCCTCCCCTCTACAGCCCAGACACTCTCCTTGCTCCCTCCCAGTCCCAGTCACCCTCTGGTTAACCTCAAGGGCCGCGAACACAACCACTTACACAGCCTCCTCTGGAAAATCCTGCTAGCAAGGGCCGTGGTCAGAGCTGCGGGTCATGTTTGCTTTGACTGGCACAGCAGCTCTTTGCAAACGCAACAGAAATGTCTTGGCCTGCCCTTTTACTCCAACAGTGCAGTATGTGCGGTTGGTAGAGTCCATTGCTGCTCTGAGACCGTCAAAAAAACTTCACCCAGGAAAAACGATCAAGGGAAGATCTTCCTTCTCCTCTCGAGCCTTACAGGCAGTCTTGGAAAGTGACATTTTCACTCCTCTTTTTCTTTTGGATGGAAAACAACACATGGTCTCCTGAAGCTTGTGAGTGTTGACGTGACACAGCTTCTGAGACATTACCTCGCATACTTTCATGCCTCAAGACCACGGTATGCTGCACAGTGGAAGGCCATGGTGTGGAGGTGGAGAACTTCACAGGTCATCTCCCATGAGTCACCCATGCTGTGTCCCTTGGAAAAGTCAGGGACAGGCTGGGCTATGAACCTACTATAATTTATATTTCTTTCAGAATATTCCGAGGACAGCTTCCAGAACTTGGATGTTTTACAGCCTTATGGACAAGGAAAGTAAAAACGTCAGTTTGGGGTATGGATGCTGCACACCTATTGCCCAGTGGCCACAAAGCCCGAAGCCTCCTGCTCTATCACTGAGACAGACATGTAAAATCTCTCAGTTCAATCATCTGCAATAGGTAGCTGATACTGTATTTATTTAATAATAAAAAACTTTTGCGCAAAATCTCCTACAAGCTCTAAAAAGGTAGATTCACAAATGATGCCCGGGTGCCCAAAAAAAGGAATTGTATAAAAGTGAATGGGTTTACTCAGCTGATCAATGTGGCCAGAGCCCCTTTGACCAGGGACACCCTGCCAGCCCCTCCTGAGGAGCAGCTAACAGTGGACAACCTCTTTCCACCATCCTGGTCAGTGTTATTTGGACAGTACGGTAGGTACTCTGAAGATCAGTAACCCATATTGCTGCCGATACTACACAAACGTCTGGGTTCTTGGGCTACTTTAGAGGCTAGGCAAGGCTTGGTATATCCTGTGTTTGGACTGAAGACCACCAGGAGATCCCAGGCACAACCTAAGGACAGCTAAATATCCATAAACTAATTGAGTCTGAAAAGTGGGTGAGGGATGGGGTGGGAACGCAAGTTGGTCCAGGCTGGTGGGTGCCCATAGAGGAGGGCAGCGTCCCAGGACCCAGGCAAGTCCTTGCTTTCCAACAGCCCAGTTGTCTGCTTCTCTTGTGCCTCATCTCCCATTTGTGAAAGGAGAATAACAGCACTTCACTTCTCTCCAGAAGTGGCTACACGCATGAAAAGACTGAGAGCCTCTCACAGACTAGGATGGTGGGCTATCCAAGAAAAGCAAGCTACTTTTAGAGAGACACTTTTAAATCACTATTTGAACTATTTTCATCTCTATGTTCCCACTGCAGAAAGACCTTACATACTGCAGAAGCTAATCGTCCTTCCTGGTTAATGTATACAGCAGCTCATGCTATCTTGAAAACATTAAACAACCAGAGCTAAAGATCTCCTACTGACACTTCAGATCTCCAAACAAAAAAAAGTCTTGTCTCTTTTTAAAAAAAAAAAAAAAAAGTACATCCACCATCACTGGAGTTATTTTTGTACCATTTTCATGATTAAACTCTGACTCTCCTCCCTGTCACAAGCTATTTTAAAAACAGTTCTCACTGAGCAGAAGCGACGGACAAATGAATGGAGACTCAAGGACTCCTGGTGTGTCCCATCCTCTGTGAAAGTGCCGTTTTCAGCCTGGCAAAGTTAGCAGGGGAGGGAATATCTTTGATGGGACTGAACAAGATAGCAAGAAGTGGAGAGAAGCTTCCAGGCAGGCAAGGCTGAAATGGTGAGCCCTGCCGTGGGCATCCCGCACTCACCCACTGCCCCTTGCCGAGAGCTGGAGGAACCACCGACCCCCCAAAACGGAGGGCTGCTGTCTAAAACAACTTGAAACTGGGCTCATGGGGTGAAAGGGGAAGCACACACGGGTCTGAGCGAGATTTCTTTTCCAAAGAAAGCACATTTTCAAAGCAGCCCATCAAGACACCTGACCTATTACACGCCAGGGCTCTGGCTAGGTACAACTTGTGTCTGAAATTTTCCCTTATTCTGTGCGTGTGCTACGATTTTCAGGAAACAAACAAAAAGAAAGAAAACACCCCAGATTTTAAAGCAAATCTGTTTAAGAGCCAAACGCATCTCTGATCCAGTAAAAGATAAGCTGTCTCCTTCAGACAGCACTTGAAAAAGGTTCAATCAATCAGTCAAGCCAGAACAGAACTTGTTTCTAGATAGAAAAACAAGAGAGAAAAGGTGTGAAACTGTAGTGCACCTCCTCCTCCTCCTCCTCACATTTCCTGCTAAAGTGAGTAATCTCAGATTTTACAAGGGCATCTTGTTTGGAGCTGGAATAAAAAGTTTGGTAAAAGGTAGTTTGTTCTGAGGCAGCAAACTACTCCAAGAGAACAGAGCATTTCAACTTTCCATCCCCGCTGCCAGGCAGAGACACAGGAATGTACCTTTGCGTGGTGGCTGGTATGTACCCAAAATAGCTGAGAAAGAATATCTGCTCCTTCAAAGACGTTAGAGAACATTATTTGCAACAACACTGTTCCACTGGGGTGATTTATTATTATTTAAGGACAGGCATGGTTAGAATTACCCAATTTTTTCTCCACAGCCCTAGTCTTTGGACCCAGTTTATATCAGGAGCCTGAAAATGAAAGGGGCAAATCTTGCAAATTATCTGAGGCATCACAGAGACAGGGTGAGAGCCCCATGGGGACATACCCCCCGAGGCTAGTTTACCTCAAGCAAGTGCTCATATTTCCAGGCTTGGAGCACATTCACTCAGCAAGGGAGGCTGAAGGAAGCAGTGGCCTTTTCTCAGCTTTGGGCTGTAAATATAAATGAAGCATAGCCATCCAGCCTCATAAGGCAGGACCCAACTGCAAAATATCTCATGCTGGCTCCTGTCAGAGAGAGCAAACGTAGCTAAATCTGGTCTGGTCCAACCCACCTCCCCAGCACCCATCTGCAATCCAGCATGGCGACAGAGACAATACTGGTAAGTTGGAAGTTAAAAAAAAACCCAAACAACCAAACAAACCATAAATAGAGCATTTTTTGGTGCCTTTCAATGGCCTGTAGTGCCTCTTTTGACCAAGGATGAGATACTAGTTGGAAACACTCAGTTTTTCTAACAAACCCAGCAAAAAGCAAGCTTGGTATAGCTTATTATACTAATATTATAAGTTAGTATTATATATTAACTACCTAAAGTCTGGCAATTTTCAACACAACAGCTGCATATGGCCCTACATAAAAATCCTTTCCAAAAAACACCTGACTACACATTAAAAATGGTCTCATTTAAAGCTAAGGAAAAGCTGTTTTACAGATTCCTGTGCAATGTAGTATATTTAAGGCTGTCTCAAAAAGAAGGGAGAGTAATTTTTCTTCTTTGGGCTTGAGGCAGGATATTTCTAAGGGCTTTGAGTGATGAGCTCTGGGCATTTCTGCTGGGAGGGTTACTGCCCCTGCTATCCCCTTCCCATCAGGCGAGCTGTCTCTGCTCCTCACTTGCTGCAGGTAGTGTGCATGTGGACAAGAATAATTGCAAGAGCAATGACCTGCAGCAGAAGGGGATGTAACAGATGCCACAAATACCCTCTTCAACACACCCCCAGAACATGCTGTCCAAGCCTAAAATCCAGATCTCTTATGTCTCTTATGCCACTTTATCGCTGGCTGAAAGAGCCCAGGATGAAGAAGGAGAATGGGCTGCGCACAGAGGTAGTGGAGCACAGTCCTAAAGGGCAGGAGGGAAGAACCGCCTGTTACTACAGCTAGTAATGAGTTTGTCTGCACACTGAGAGTACAAGTTGAAATCCCCGCAAAAAGAAAAACAGCTATTGCAGATTTGAAGCATATAATTTCAGAGGAGTGTTTGTAGGAGCAGAAAACACGTGGGCATGCAGAAAGAGGAAAAGACAAAATCAAATTATCCTTCATAAAAGGCAGCTGTGCTAGAATTCGCCTACAGCGTTCTCTATCCTGGAGCTTCATTTCTGCTTCCAGAAGCCCTGGAAGAGATCACTGAAACTGTAAGAGTCAAAACCACAGAAAGTGGGAAAATAAGCTCCCAAAATGAGCACAATGCACTGAATCACTACTCTGGTTTTCCTCCTCCCAGCAAGCGCGAGGAACGGGCTATGTCCTGGAAGCAGGTCTGTGCAGGTGGCAGATCCCGGAGCTTGGTAGCAGCTGGACCACAGGACCCCAATGTGCTCTGATCCCACAAAACAGATCCCACGCTGCGCTGTACATGCACAAACAGTCCCGGCGACTCAGCTCACCTCAGCCTACAGCGTGGATTTTTTTTTTTTAAACTCAAACATTCCTATTAGAAGCCTCAGCCTACGCCAAAGAATTAGAGATAACTGTTACCTGCGGAAATTGGAAGAAAAAATACTAATCTTAAATATTGTTTAAATAAAAGCTGCAGAACTGAGGATCTGGGAATCCAGTCCTTTACCTGAAAATGCCCCAAAATATTTGAATGAGAGAAGCTCGGAGTTTCGCTCCCGGTGCTAACTGATGGGCAGGCACGGGCACAGCCAGCGATCGCCTCTCCCTAGGCACGCGGCCCGGCAACATATTGCAGAAGTGGCCCACACAGCCTGCTCGGGAGGAGGCGTCCCTGATTGACGGTTGTCTCGAAGACAAATGCCTTCGCACCCCTCTGGGATAGCGGCAGCGAGCTTCCCTGGCAGCTGGGCGAGGGAGGAGGCACGCTGCGAGATGGGGAGGGAAGGGGGAGCCCTCGGGGTCTGCAGGTGAAGGCAGGCACTGCCAAAAAGCACTGCACCAGCTTCATTAGCTTGTGCAGCTCCTCTGACTTGGCCTCAAAACCCCATAAAGAAGAGGGGACCAAGCTGAACTGTGACCAAGCAGGTTTTGTCCAGAAAGCTGGGTAAGGCTGGGGCATGTACGAAGGGAAAACGCCAGTGAAGCAGCACGAACAAGCCCGTAGCCCTCCGCAGCAGCGTTTTCACGCTGGCAGGGCTTTTTTCAGTGATGCCAGCATTACTTTGCCATAAAGCCCCTCCTTGTCTGCAGTTTCCAGACTTCAGAGACCTACACACGATGGTTACTTGAGTGGGCAAGTATCCTGCCCACACTGACAAGAGAAGGACAAACTGGTGTGAAACTTTGTTCCACCTCCAACTCATTCCCAGCCAGGCTTCAGCACTTGGCTTGACCCACGCAGCAGAGAAAGCTGCCAGGTTCCAGCCGAAACCCTGGCTGCGGGCTTGGAAAGCCGGTGATTATGCATGCTGTGGCAAACAAAAAAAATCAGCAACAAATTTTCCCCCACAGGAAATCTTGGAAAGAAAAGCCAGAGAAGCTGGCAATAGAAGTCACCCGAGAACTTCAGCATCACAGCCCATCAGGAAGGAAACATGCAGCTCCAGTCCTGGAGAAGATACTTTTCCCCTCACTGACTCAAAAGTCAAAGTGTTTGTCATGAGCAAATCTCCCCAAGCCCAAATGCAGAACTGCTGGGCACAAGTCACTCGCCTTCTGTGTGTCTGTCTTTGCAATGTCACTTCTCTCTCCCATGCTATCTCCTGGGGTACACCTAAGCTCCCCTTAAATTTAGGGGGCAAAATGAACGTTTTATTTCCTATAATCTTCTGCACTGTGACCACTTCTTTTCAAACCATGTACTATTTTCATAGAATCATATCACAGAACACCAGATTGGAAGGGAGCTCAAGGATCATCTGGTACAACCTTTCTTGGCAAAAGCACAGTCTAGACAAGATGGCCCACCACCCTGTCCAGCTGAATCTTAAAAGTATCCAATGCTGGGGAATCCACCACTTCCCTGGGGAGATTACTCCAATGGCTGATTGTTCTCATTGTGAAAAATTTTCCTCTTATGTCCAACTGGAATCTCCGCAGGAGTAACTTGTACCCATTAACCCTCATTTTTTCCACATCACTCCTTGTAAAAAGGGAGTCTCCATCTTCTTTGTAGCTACCCTTTAAATACTGGAACACGGTGACAAGGTCTCCGCTGAGCCTTCTTTTCTCAAGGCTGAACAAACCCAGTTCTTTCAGCCTTTGATCATCTCTGTGGCCCTTCTCTGGATCCCCTCCAGCCTGTCCACATCTTTTTTGCATAGCAGGGACCAAAACTGAACACAGTATTCCAGGTGTGGCCTGACAAGCGCTGAGTAGAGTGGGATAATGACTTCTTTATCTCTGCTTGTGATGCCCTTGTTGATGCAACCCAGTATCCTGTTGGCTTTCTTTGCCCCAGCAGCACACTGTTCACTCATATTGAACTTGTTGTCCATCAGGACCCCCAAGTCCCTTTCCACAGAGCTGCTCCCCAGCTAGGTAGATCCCAGTCTGTGCTACACTCCTGGATTATGTTTTCCCAGCTGAAAGACCTTATACTTGTCCTTGCTGAACTTCATAAGGTTCGTCAGCCCACTCTTCCAGTCTATCCAGGTCTTCCTGCAGGGTGGCTCTCCCTTCCAAAGTGTCCACTTCCCCACTCAGTTTGGTATCATCAGCAAACTTCACCACAGTACATTTGATCCCATCATCCAGATCACTTATGAAGATACTAAACAGCATTGGGCCCAATATCGACCCCTGGGGGACCCCACTTGTGACAGGTTACCAGTTTGAAAAGGAGCGATTTACCACCACCCTCTGGCTGTGGCCCGCCAGCCAGTTCCCCGCCCACGGCACAGACCACTTGTCTAGACCCTAACGCATCAGTTTCTTTAGGAGGAGGCTGTGGGAAACCGTATCAAAAGCCTTGGAGAAATCCAGGTAGACAATTTCCGCCGCTCGCCCCACATCAACCGAGTAGGTCACTTTGTCATAGAAAGCAATCGGGTTTGTCAAGCACCATTTGCCCTTGGTGAACCCATGCTGGCTTTTCCCAATCATGCACTTCATCTGACTTGTGATAGCCTCCAGGAGGATTTGTTCCATAACCTTCCCAGGGACTGAAGTAAGACTGATGGGCCTATAATTTCCTGGGTCCTCCTGTAAGCCCTTCTTGTAGATGGGGGTGACATTAGCCTTCTTCCAGTCCTCTGGGACATCCCCCAATCTCCACAACTTCTCAAAGATTATGGAGAGCGGCCTCGCAATGACGTCAGCCAGCTCTCTTAACACCCTCGAGTGGATAACGTCAGGGCTCATCGATTTGTAGGGGTCAAGCTCCTGCAATAGTTCACATACCAACTCTTCCTTCGCTGACGGTGGCTCTGTGTTTGCATCAGCCTGGATTTTTGTTCCGGAGGCCTGGGGCCCAACAGTGCTGGTAAAGACAGAGGTGAAGAAAGTCTTGAGAACCTCTGCCTTTTCAGTGGTTTTGGTGACTACTTCACCTCTCCTGTTTAACAGCGGGCCAATATTTTCCTTCTGTTTCTGCTTGTTGTTTACATACCTGAAGAACCCTTTCTTGTAGTTTTTGACGTGTCTGGCCAATTTCAATTGGAGCTGAGCTTTTGCTTTTCTAACTGCATCTCTCCACACCCTGGCAATGCCCTTGTAGTTCTCAATCAGTATTTGTCCGCTTTTCCATCTCTGGATGGAAAAGCTTCTCTTTTTGGTTTTGAGCAGACTCAGAAGCTCACAGTTAAGCCATGGGGGTCTCTAGCTCTGCCTATTTCCCTTACCTTTAAAGGTGATGAACTGTTTTTGTGCTTCCAGGAGAGTGTGCTTGAAAAACTCCCAGCGCTCGCTAGCTCCTTTATCCTCCATGGAGCTTTGTTGAGCTTTGCGATTAATCCCTTAGACAATTTTCACAGAAATGTGATTTAAACAAGCAAAATGAATCCCAGTTCATCCAGATACAACAGAGAAGCAAAGAAACTGAAGATAGCATCAGAAAACAAAAAACCAACAACAACACAGTAAGATAGATGCCTTTGCCACACTGCAGGCTAACAGCAGACAGACACATGCAGCAAGAGCGTGATAGAATAAAGACGCTTATCTTGAGCAACCCAGAGTCTGGCCAACATGAGTCAGGAAGAGCAAGGCACCCACCAGCCTGTTTGGAAGACCAAGGAGACTTCTGAATGGGTCTGGTAGCTGAGCTCTCTGCTAAGCCTGTGCACAAATCCTGTTGCCTAAGGGCTGATATTTGGGTGGGCAACACAGGCTGCTTTCCATGCTCAGGGGCTGCTGCTGTGCTGCTGAAGAGAGACCGACATTCCCTGTAGCTACGGAGGGCCACAGAGAAACCCCCTGAAGCATCACGTCAAAGGCTGGAGTTCAAAAGAGTAAGACTTTTCTTCCCTTATTCTTGGTGCCTGCAGAACCAGCATTAACCTCCACCACGCTCTTCGGCTTTACGGGCTCTTCCCAAGAAAGAAAATAACAGCACTTTAGGCTGGCACAGTACGTAGGAAGCGATAGCAAGACCCCTTGCAGTAAAATCTCTGTGTGACGCAGAAGGAATTACCTCCACGATTCCATTCCCGCAAATCCTGCAGCATCATGCTGTCAGACAGAGGAGCACCATGCAGGGGGTGTTGTGCTGCTGCTGCCAGAGCGTGATTTCCATTAGTGTTAATAGGAAATACTGACAGCAGCAGCAGCCGAGAAGCCAAAAAGCCTCCAATCTCGATGATCGCCTTTGATAAGTACAAAACTTCATTAAGTCAGTCCCAGCAGTTGTACCATGCAAATGATCGCGGCTGCGAGCATGAGAAAACAGCCAGGACTCAAGTTCAACAGGCTCCAAAGAAGGGATGGGTCCCAGTTGGGATGGGGAGCCGGAGCGGTGCAAACAGCCAGCGAGGTGTCAGCAACAGAACAAGCCTACCCTGGTCCAGCGTCCACGTGGCAGCCGGTTACACTCCTTGGGAACAGGCTGGAAGGAACCAGGTGGCCACCGCAGCATTTCTTGAGGCTACTGCAGGAACAACTATTGCCAACAACCGTCAAGATCCTTGGGATAGGGCACAGGGGCTGCATTTTTATCCCCAGTGGAAACATAAGATGATTCACGAGAAAAGTATAGGTATGGAAAAACAAGGGCTTAGAATCAGAAGATAATACAACAAGAAACATAAGATGATCCATGAGAAAACTCCAGGTATGGAAGAACAGGGGCTTAAAGTCAGAAGGTGCTGTTCTGGGGGTTTTTTTGCTATATCTAGCTTCAGTTGCACAACTCTGTAACAAGCAACCAGAAAGAAGGATTATTGCTTCCTAGCTAAATGCACATAAACATCATCTTGGGAGCAGCCTGTAAAGTCCTTGTTGGGCAACCTACTCATTCAGGTTTCTGCTTCTTACAGCCACCCCTGTGGTTTTCAGACTCCTTGAAGCTCAGGATCTCCAAAACAGAGATTTTGATTGAAAAAGTTAATAACCCTTGCTCAAACACAGTACTGCATCTAGATCCTGGAGTTCAGCTGTGCCTATGCCTGTTTCAGAGTGATACTTCAGGGTTATTTTTGCCTTGTAAATTCATTACACCAAGGGAAAGACAGTTGCTCTTATTTTTATTGTTTTTTAGCAGACAGCAATTATACAATCATTGCACCTTTATAGAAACAAATCCCACTTTAAACATACTAATTTACATTCCCCATTATGGTCCAGCAGTTCAGACAGAAGGAAAAGTCAATCATTACAACCAGCACTTCAAGTCATTCAGGCTTTCGGATATGCAAAAACCTAGAGAAAATTCATCCCCAGGATATAAATACAGATTTTTATTCTTTAGAGAAAGAGCCAGATACAAAACCACGGTCCTTTGAGAGCGGATAAACTAGACATCAAGGTTATTTTCTTCAAAACAGTTTAATAAGCAGGTGCTGAGCCTGTGGCGGCCGTTTATCGAGCATGCTACTCGAGGTGAGCGAGGCGCTGGCATATCCTTGGCCCTTGCAATTTGGAGCAAAACCATCGGGTCTCACAGCAGATGCCCTGCCAGTTTGAAGTATCTCCCCACCACCTCCACCACTCGTTTCTCATCAGCTCTCCGCAGACAGCAACAGATCACTTCATCCTGTTACTTACGCCACAGAAATTTAGACTTGAGGAAAAATAGGCATAACAGCATTACATCATTGAGGCAACCAACTTAGCTGACTACATCAAATTCTGCCTGAATTGCTGGCAAGAGCAACAGACCTTTAATTAAACTAACTAGCCCTGAGCCAGAGAAATACTTTTTTCCTGCCGATTCATTTGATAGGAGGTGATGGTGCTGAGATCACCTTCACAATCCGAAGTGCTACTAAGTGCTCCCCTACAGCTCACTCAAATCTCTTTGGCTGCAAATGCCTCTGCAGCAGCCTGTGCTTCCCAGGGACCTGCCTTGCCCCATTCACACCCAGGTCAGCTCCAGGGTTTATTTTTGCTGCCGATAACTGGACTCTCACGGCCTCCCTGTACCGCTCAGTGCAGAACGGAAGTAATGAAAAACCTGTGCCCCAAGGTGCTCATAACTCAAATGATTTCACATGATAATGCATGAGAGCCAGGAGCAGCCCCCTTCACGTGGCTGTGCTGACGACACAAGTCTGCGTCCCTTGGGCATGGACTGATGCTGAGCTCTGGGAGCAGAGCCCAAGCTTGCGCCGATGGGGTCTGGACAAGGTGGGTGCAGGGGAGGGAGAGGGCACCCCGCTCCCGCCGTACCTGCGCTTGCCCACTTCAGGTTTGCCATTGACTTTACAAAAGCCAGACTCTTCATGGGAGCAAACTGCTGAAGGGAAGAGGCACAGCTTTGTACCACCCAGCATGATGCTCCATCATGTGGCACTGTCCAAGCCCACACAACGCATTATCTTTTACTACACACTGAAATGAGCTGCATTTTTTTAATGCTTTTTTCTTTTCTTCTGGAAAGGAGCTAATTAGAGTAGAAAAGGATCTGTATGACTCTCACATGTACGACTCCGGTACTTCAGAGATTTTTAATTTGTGTTATGCGACTACCATGCACACACTGTACTTGGAATTATATAGCACATAACTAATCAAAAAACACTAACAATACCAGGTAGTTAAATCATGCTGTGATAAGCAAGGAAAACAATTTTGTGTAGGCACGGCAAAGTCTCCCTTGCATCTCGGTCAAAGTGGCATCTACTACCAATTATCAAGTTGGCAAAACGTACCCGTTATTGAGGGCAATGGTTTAACTTAGCACGTAAAGTGCATGGCAGGGGGTGCATCAAGTCATTTGCACAGTGCTATTCAGCTGTCAGTGTGGACTACAGGCTGAGCACAACCAAAGGGAGGTGTATTGTGTTGTAAAAAAAGCCGAAGCATCACATAGAGATGGGTACACAAGGGAAGAGGCAGAAGGGGCACCCTCCTTCCCCTAGAGCAGGGAAGGGGCACCCTGGCTGGCACTGACCACCCGGGGAGCCCCCAAGAAGGGGAGCAGGAGCAAGACAAGAAATGTGAGCACAGGGAAGGGCTGCGAGAACCGCAGAGCTCTCTTGGGGAGGGAGAGGCTTTGAGGACAAGAGTCCTCAAAGTATGGAAAAATCTGCTGCAAAGAAGAGATTAATTCATTCCCCATGTCCATGACAAGAAATTAAAGGTATGTGTTACAGCAAGGAAGCCAGGCTGAATACTAGGGAAAAAAGCCCTGTCCCAGTAAGGATGCAGATGCACAGAAGGAGGTGGCCCAGGAGCCCATGTCCCTGCATCCCTGGCGGGACCAGCCAGACAAACATCACCAGGAATGACCTGGGCACACTCAATCCTGTTTCGAGGGAGGAAGATGATCAGATAGCCTGAGGTCCTTCCAGCCTTGTTTTTACAGGATTTCTACTCTTGACTCCAGCTACCCCGCCATACCTCGCACGAGGCACCCCGCAGCCCGATGCTACTCTGCAGTGGCCCCCGCGAGAGGCGCAGGCTATATTTATTCTGGTACATTGCAGTGGGAAGCTTTAATCTGTGTAATCGCCTCAGAGAAGATTTCATTCAGTGAGGGGAAAGCAATTACCATTTCATTTGCAACCGGTTACCTTCCCAGGGTCTTCATCTATCAGAGCTGGAGGGTCCTGTCAGCCCCTGCACCTGCCTGGACTTTTTTTTTTTGTGAGATAGGTTCATGCCTCTGACAAATGCATCTGCAGATACTCAAGGTTTTCAGCCCCTGTTCAAAGCTGTTTTTCTCCTCCCAGCTGCTATTGCTTTTATCTGACAGCATACACCCTGCATGAAGAAAACAACTGGATATAATCCTAGATTAAAGGGATTGTAACGCAGAATTAAATACAAGCCATACCCTTGATAGGGCCCGCTGTCGTCATTCACCAAGCGCAGACCTCAGCCGTTTGGGAGGTGGGCAGATGGTGGCGTTTCTGATACTCTCTGCAGCTCCTGATTTTCCTAGACAGGCATTTACGTCTCCCCACATAGGTGGGAGGCAAAAAAAGAAAAAAAAAAAAAAAGACAAAATAGAAAAAAAAAGAAAAAACCCTAATCCTTAGCATTTCCATATGATGCTGCATTAAAATCCCATTGGGATTTCACTCTGAAAACTAGCAACTAAAATCCTGATGGCTCCAAACTCTCAGCAGGACGCCGCACGTGCCAGCCCTGTTGGAGGTGCTGCACCTCGGCGCTAGGAGGGTCCGTAGTCCCACAACAACGACGCCAGGAACCGCAGGAAGGTGACTGGGGCTTAAAACGACGAGCAAAACGTCCCGAGGAAAGGATATTCATTGTCTACTGCAGCAAGGACCAGAATAGCTGAGCAATGCAAAAGCCCACCAGGAAATTTTTATGCCTTTATCTTACCTCAGGAAGGCCACAATATACTTATATGCACAGCTGCATATTAAAAAAAAAAAAAAAGGCAGGCACTTTAATCTTCTGCTCTTTCCAGCCTGACAGTCAAAGCAGCTTGACTCGATGAAGAGACTTGAGAGCTGTGAAAACTACCTATTAAAGGAGAAAATTTCCAACTGTCTTTCTCTTGTAAATTGCGGCAGCCAAAAAATCCAACCCTAAAATAAAGACGTGCCTGAAGGTAGCAATTTTACAATCAGCAACATAATGATTTATATCACTGCTGTCATCTTTGTTGGGGAAAAGGAAGCCAGGTATTGTGATCATTAGCTTTTTGATACAGATGATCTTTTTAAATAAGGAAAAACACATGCATTTTAATAAGGAACTGAAGGAAATAGCCCCAAAATACTAACAGAAGAATCTGCAGCTCACGCCAAGATTTGCAAACACAGGAGATGAATATGAAGCCACCAGTATCGTTGGTGGCATCCTGAGCTGCTGCACATCCCCGAGTCCATGCGTGGGAGCCTCGCTCGTCTTTGAAGCACGTGACCCCGCACTGTCCCAAAACACACGTCCTCGTGCCGCAGGCCCCGAGCGGGCACAGCCTGGAAGCTGGCCCCACTCCCACCGAAGCCTGCGGGTGTTTTGCCATGGGTTTCCAGGTGCTGGTCCCAAAGAGCGAGGTGCCATCGCTCTCACCCAGGACAGGGCCGCACACAGTGCTGGGGCTCCCCAGCATCCCGCTTGAGGCCAGGCACAAAGCAGCAGCACTGGGTCCCACTGAGCCACAGCAGCTCCAAGCTCTTGTCTTAAAGCAAACTGGGAGCCAAGACATTCCTTCCTCTTTTCCCCAGAAAAGTCCCAGAAGCAAAGCCTGGCCTTGCTGGTGCCTGATCTCTAAGCTCCTGCCTACGTCTTGGTAGACACACATGAAGTTGCAGGTGTACGAGATAGGAGGCTGCTGCTGTCAAAGGATTAAAAATGAACAGAACTTGACCTTTAATACTAAAATTTAAAGCAACGACCCAGCTTCTCATGCTTCCATTCCCTAATGTAACCATAATCAGATTTGTGGCTGAGATGAGAAAACTGTTTTCAGAGACCAATTTACATGCAGCCTTCAACAACCCCGGCTGATACGACAGAAAGGACACCAGCACAGGCTTACTCAAGCCCCTGGTGGAGCGGGTTTGAAGTTGGGATGCATTTTAAGGTCATGGAACAGGATTTTCTGCAGGTGACAGCAGCAGTACATCAAACTTCACTGAATGCTTGCAGGGAAAAACAGCAAGGAATTCACTGAGAGTGCTCAGCTGGGATGGGAAGTCCTTGTACAGGAACTCCAAACCGAACAACAAATCTCTGGTCACAAAAACATCCTGCCCTCAACATAGATGAAGAGGACAGAGACCAGGCCTAAAAAGCTAATTTCCCCCCCATCCCATATTTTAATGGGATAAAGGAAAGGTTCAGCCCATACTGGAGTAAGTTTTGTTTATAAATCCCACATGACAGCAAAAAAAACCCCTCCTCTGGAGAAAAAGCTGTGTCACCTCCCAGTTCATGGCTTGCATTGACGGCCACATAATCTCATGCTGCGTACAGCAGTTTCAGACTTTCAACAAAGATTCCTCAGCCTGACAAGGATGCACTGAGGATGTCCAGCAGTCCAGCACGATGGCATGCTGGTGGGAGTAGCCAGCATTCATTTGGCACCATTCAACTCACTGATCAGCCCTCCTGCCTCCCAGTTCTCAGTCTCAGAGTATTTCTGGCCCTACAGGTCTGCAATACCTCCACTTCTGCTTGCCCTCCCGTGCTTGCTGTTGAAAAGTGTTGATAGCAACAGAAGTTGGACCTTCTTCTGAAAGCAAGTCTAATTAAGCATGGTTCTGCTCTGTGAATCCCCTGGGAAGGCAGAGGAATACCACCAAACCTTGCGTCCAGCCCTCCTCCTGCACAGCCTGTCTTCTTTTGCCCGGTGTAACCAGCCGAGAGCAGATGAAGCCTCGACCTAAGTGCCAAGACGTGCACCTGCAGCTGTGTCAAGCAACACAGAGGCACATGCTGAGCAGGCAGGTGCAACACAGCGAAGGGCTAAGACACCTCTCATCCTCCCTGCCCCGCTGGGGAATGTGACTCTGCTAACCATCCTTCTGCCAACAAACCCTCCCCATCTCCATTAAAATCACACCTGCACCTCAGACACACCTGTATCTCGTTTTTGAGGCTTCTGCAGGAAGTTTTGGGTATGCAAAGCAGTCAGGATCAGGTCTAGAGCACCCCGCTGGCACGGCCTTTCCCACAGCCAGGTACCAAGCCCTTCCCTGCTCTCATTTCATCTCTGCATGACAGCTAGCACAGACCTCAGGTGCTCACCTGGGAGTTCATCCTGCTCTGTGCAATACTGCTAACAACAAAAGCTAACAGCAAAACCTCCAGCGAGGCAAAGAGAACCAGAGCACAGCCCCAAAACATTAGTCACTACAAACACACCGCGTAACCTGAAGCTGAATACACGCGAGGCACATTTTAATTTACCTTTCTTTAATTATGAATGAATGTGGGTTTATCTGGTGTTTACTCCAGAGCAATAAAAATACATCCAAAATTATAAATCCCCTTGCAAAGAACCATCACCAGCGGATGCCTGCCTTGACCACCAGAGCCAGTGCAAGCAAGCCTTTGAATGCTAAGGGCTGACATTTTTCATGCGTGAAAAGGGGAGTTTTCCTTATGCAATATCCTTACGTGCTACTGTGTGTACTCTCAGGAGATGCCCACCTACAGCTTCTTCTCATTTACTTATTCTTCTGTGCAACTTATTTAATAAACCAAAGGTTGAAAAGCAAGAAGAAGGAACCCCACCTAGGAAGGGAACAGCGTAAGGAAGGATTGCCTGGATTCACCAGGACAAACAATAATCATTGCTCTGATCTTGGGTTGCGATTGATTAGTTATAAATACACACCACCAGCCAGGTACTGGGGCAGGGAAAGAGCTTTATTGGAAAGGCACAGGAACGGACCCCAAAAGCAGAGTGCTTACGGCTCTCCAAAAGATAACCGTAAGTGCCCATTGCAAATGGGAGATCATATTTTCCTGCTCATGCTGGACAGAAGGGCAAAGGATATCATTAAAGCCCACACTGCATCTCAAAGTCCTTGGAGGGAAGGGAAAGTGGTACTTCATATTTCTATAAAACAATTAGTATTGACAGAACGGACTATAATACAGCACTCAACCCAGAAGAGTAATTAACTATCACAGCAGCTTGCTTACTGGATGCAGATAGGAAGCACGGAGGCGGCAATTAGAGAGCAAAAAGGCAAGCCAGACGCATGGATTTGCTATAATGAGGTACTGACCTGCGAGCCCTCCGCGCAGGTGTCTGAGAAGACGTCACGTACCCCATGTCGAGCACCAGAGCATCCCCAGCATAGCTGCTGGCATCTCCCCGGGCACGGCAGGGAAAGACCTAGAGCACAGCAGTGATCCGGGAGCACCTTCCCCGCACAGGTTGTTCCCGGCTTCTCTTCCCCTTGCCTTGGTTTCTCTATGCCTTAAATAAGAGGATGGATATAAGCCAAGCAGAGAACTCTGGCCACCAATAGCATCGGTGGTGGAAAAGTACCACCAATGTAGGATGGTGCCTGGGAAGTTATCTGCAAGATACCACATACCATCAAATACTTTTCCACCAAAGCTCAAGGCAACCGCTTTCAGCACCCTTCTAATTTGCAAATCTCTGAATAATCCTGGAGACCGAAGACTCAGGGACAGCTGGGGCTCCACATACTGTTTCAGCCTCAAGATGCTTGACGTTAAACATCTTTGGAGAGAAAAGATTTCCATCTCAGTTTGGGGTCCAGAACAAAAGGACATTATGTGTTCAAACCTTGAGTTTCCCCCCCACCCCGAAACAGAGAGGTACTGCAGATCTATCTCTAAAAAGTTTAGGAAAACCCACCTAGCAAATAGGCTTTTCAATATAAACTTGATAATAGCCCTCTAAACCTGCTCCTCTAAGGAGATATTAATAAGATCACTGGTGCTCTCTAAGAAAGAAGGGAAGGCAACCACGGGGTTGTTTGCAGCGTGGACAGAAGAACATGCCTTTCTCAATCGGTTTCGCTCCAAAATAAAAGCAAAACACCTAAACCCACAATGACAGCACCACACATGGGCCCCTCAAACAGGAGCCCAGCACGCCCAAGGCGTGCTCTGCCTCGCAAGGTCCTGGGCAGCCTCACCAGGAAGCTCACAGGCCTTTTTCCAAGTAAAACTAGAGGGCTTGCTCATCAGCATTGCGTCCCGAGTGATGGGTTGACTGCAAGGACGAGACCAAGACAACCTCCCCTCCCCAGCACATGTCCCTCCAAGCCAGCATCACAGCACCAAGAGCATCAGGTACAAGGCACCACACTCCAACTCCCGGGCCAGGGATTTGGATGGGTTCCCACTCAGTACCCACCATACCCTTGGGTAGCACTGTCCCATCCTTGGGATGCACCGATCCCTTGCTCTATGTTATTCCCAGCTGCTGGGGGAAGTGTCCTGGCACAGCCTGGAGGTCCTTGTCATCTCCTTGCAGGCAGGAGAAGCAGAAGCAAACAGTGTTTCTCCTTCAACATGAACACCTTCCTCCCATCTCTCCTTGGCTCCCCTCTTCCCCTTCTCCCCCTTTTTACCACGGGAGGTTTCCAGCATGGACTGGTGATGCCCCTCTGCAGGGCAGCCACAAACACGTGGAAAAACAGTCCATGTGAAGCCAATGCATTTATACCCGCGCATGTACTTCTGGCAAACAGCTCACAAGTTGGGCTGGCAAATACAACGAAGTACAAGAAACAAAAGTCTTTCCTGCTGTGAAGTTTTAAAACAATTCAGCAGGCTTTTTCATATCGGGAAAAAGCTGGGGCTATGCGGGCAGCGAGGAGCAAACATGCACCAGCTCCATGTGTGGCTCCAGAGGCAGAAAGCTGCCTTCTGTAGCAATCCAAGCGACTGCTTCATTCCTGATATCCCAGAGATGAGGAGAAGAACTCGCCCAGCGAGGGTTTCACAAGGACGCTGCGCTCTCCTGGGTGCGGGTGCCAAGGCACTGTAATGATGAAGGACAGCAAAGGAGACAAAAGGCATCAGGCATCACTGGGCCAGAGCAAGTGCCAGAATGACTAAGTCATTCTCTCCAGCCTACCCAAACTCTCACAGCACGGTTAAATGGTTATTTGAGAAACAGATCTGAATTTGGAGGCAATGCTGGTTTCTGGATTTCAACACTCTGAACAAGGTGGGTAAGGAAAGCAAGATTGCTGCAGGGTCTGCTGCAAGAGGCTTAGGACAGGAGACCAGCTGGGAGACAGTAGTTTAGCAACCAGACTTTCCGGAAACCAAAGCTACAGAGACCTCGGTGTCAAAGCCACGATTCCCACCAGCCAATGCCAAACATCGTCCAGCGGTCAAGAGCAGCAGGTTCTCCCCTACCACCTTCTCCTGACAGCAAACCCGAGAGGGCAGTCAGGAGAACATCAAGGATGCAAATACAGCATTAAGGTTTTGGACACAGGGTTTTTAAGGCAGGAATCCTGACGAGCCTTTCTTCACGCTCCCTGTACACACAGGGGACAGCACTCACACCAGTTTGCTATCGCCGTACACGCCTTTTCACTCATTTAAGCAACCACACCGGCTCCCAGGCTTTCTGGTGGCAGGGACCAGCGCCATGCGCACCAGCAGGACACCAGGGAGGGAATAACACATCTTCTAAATAATATCACTAAGTCAAATAATCTCATTAGCTCTGGGGAATCCCTGCCAGGTTCTGAAGTTGCAGCAGCTGAGGACAGACAGTGCCACAGAGCTGCTGCCACGCGGATGACAGAGTCCTTCAAAAGCAGAGCACTTACTTTTCATTTCTTCTCTTCCTAAAATGCCATTGTCAATCCCAATACATTAGGATGAGAAATCCTTGTTTTCACTGGAATATTGCACCAGCAACCACCTTTGCACTCGCGCTCCGTCCAGCATAAACAAAGTAAACCAGATCTTGGCCCCGGTGAAAACTATGTGATTTTTTGCCACTGACGAGTCACTGCTTTACCTCACCTCAATGTCCCAGCTCATATGCAAAAGCAGTGCCTGTTTTCACAACACAATTAACTGTAGCAGTAGGTAACAGCCAACACAAAACTCCTGCCAACACAAATGTGCTGGTTTCATCTTGGGACCTACTCCTCTGCTGATAGAGCTTGATATTGCTCCACCAGCATCAAGGAGCAACGAGACCGGCAAAGGTAATCACAGATGAGTAAAAACTGACAGCAACAAACCAAAACACCCTGGTCCTGCTGCAATAGTTGATAGATCATATTTAGGTACCAAATCAGCTCTAAAGGAGAGGGTAAAGGAAGCCAGCAGGATATGGAATAAAATTTGGCAGCTGCAATTCTGGTGCCAGAAAGGCAGCAGGGGCAGGACTGCGGCTGGATGGCACCAACACGAGAGCCAGCTCCGAAGCACTCGGGTCCATCCCACACTACTACTACACAGAGCAAGCAGCTCTCCCCCACTCTCTCCTCGTGCGGATGATGTTAGGAAGGGAAGAAATCAGGAATCATTACTGTGCCACAACTCTGAAATACTTTCCCCATGTAGGCAAGAAACTGCTCCCATCACAAAAAGGCTAATTTCAGTGTGCACGTGCATGAACGCACAAGGTAAGAACTAAAAATAGAGGTACCCTATTTCCATACATCGAGTCAGTAGGTACAGAAACAGTGTAAACAGTGATTCAGCAGCAGCCCGCGTGATGCAGAAGGTTGTTCCCTTGCCTCTGCCTCGCCGTTTGCAGCCCTTCCAACCTCGGCTCGGTCCCCGACTCCCAGCAGCTCCCATGCCTGTGATGCCCAGGTCTGCCCTGCAAAAACACTGCCCACCCTGCAGGGCTGGGGGAAGCCTGCCAGCCACGGGGGCTCGCTGGCTGCTCAGCTCCCTTGGGAAGGGGGTGACATGGGGTGCCTGCAAATGCCCTTCAGGCAAGGTCCAGCTCCCAAGAACATGGACATTTATAGAGCTTCTCTGTCTACAGCAGTTTTTCTAGTGCAGAGTCTACATGCAACCATAATTAAGTGTTTTGCTATGAAAATAGCTGCATAATTCACATTTTTGCTATTTTTTCATTGAGCTTATGAGCCTTCTATCTACAAATCTTAGTCATCCAAGCCGGGTACAAAAAGAGGCACAATGTACAACCATAGCGTATGGTTGCCATCTCTGGTGCAAAGCAGTGCTGTGACTCCATAAACACCCCTGATAAATTGCACGAGATGACACCAAGGACGTTTTTCAAGTCCTGTGAGATTTGCTACATAAACAGCTAAGACCTTGTACAAATGGTTTCAACAGGGCCAAGTTGTTTTTTGCTGGTTCTCACCCCCAATTTTTTCATTAATGTTTGCTGAGAAGCCAGAAGGAGAAGCAGATATATGAAAAGGAGAAAAACTGAAGAGTAGAAACATCATCTTTCATTCACCTTACGTTTTGTAAAACTGTAACTTATCTCTTCAAGCAGAGGGTAAGAAAATATTTCAGTCTTCCCACTACCCGAGCTCTCTCATTCACCATTTCAAAGCCAGCAAAGGGAAGAAAAGCCTCCCAAGAACGTACCCGCTCCATAGCGGGCATCTGTGTAAGCAATTCCTCCCTCCAGCCCCCGAAGTCCTGGGGTTAACGTGCTCCTTTCTGCTTTAGCAAGCTGTGCTCTCGGCTCCAGGTGCTGTCTCTCCCAAAGGCACCAGCATCATGGGAAAACCCCCCAGACCTGCTATTTAGTGATGCTGATGCTCAGCGACTTCTGGCTGTGGCCCCTCTCAGCATCGCTGCCCCATCCGAGCCATGGGGCATCCAGCGGAGCTGCTGCCGGCCCCAGGGGCCTGCTCCCATGCCCTGCCGTCCCACAATGAGCTCCCCCGCCTTCCCAAGGCAACTCCAGCTCTTGGCCAGGACAGGGACCAGGGTCGGTCACGCAGGGCTGGTTGGTCCCACGGGTCACCTGGGGAGGTCCAGCCGTGGCACCCATGTTGCACCCGTCTTTGCTGGATTTTTTTACTTGCTTTGAGAAGTGCCTGTTTTTTAAGATTCCCCCGTGAAAGAAGCTGATTTAACCAAAAGCACTGAGAGGCAATCTAGAGAAACCCTGCTGGCCAGGATGCCCAAACCAGGATGCACCTCCACAACACCAGCCTTAAAAAGCTTTTGGGCTTTGTTGTTATCATTGCCTTTCTGGTCAAAGCACATGGAGCCAGCAGCAACGCCAGGCAGACAGGAACACTTATAGCACGGGACATCCTCCACAGCTGCCCCGCAGCCTCACACTGTGTACCCCAGGCACCCATCGCTGCACCCCCGGTGGCTGGGGCTCCCCAGGGCAATGCAGGTAGGGTAGAGGGGAGACGGTGCCCCCACATATCCCCCAGATGTGATGCAGGGATGATAACCGAAAAGTGTAGCCTGTGCCCCTGCGTTGGGCACACTGCAGCCTGGCTCATGCACCACTTACCTGCTAATACCCCATGCAAAAATCAACGAATAAGAATCAAGCTATTAAAATTAGGGGAGCCGTCATTACAGCTGCAACTTTCAGAGTCATTTTTCTATCATTTGAGGGATGATAGTCCTTTGAGCGAGCAAGTACTACATACAGCCAGCAAGCCTTTTAACACATGACAAAAATATCATTGAAGGGTTTTCCTGCACATCTTTGACTTATCCCCACACCATTCCTAGCCAGCATAATTGACCAAGAACAATTAAAGCACACGAGGATTTCAACTTAATCTCAGAATGGATTAGAGTCCTTTCTACTCTCACCTTGACATACTCTGAAGCCTGGATGATTTGCATTTTGACGTCTAATTGAAATGAGGGCTGCTGCCTGACAGGCCTTAATCTTCTCAAAAACATGGTTGTGCCTCCCTCCCCAAAGCAAATATTTATCACAAGTTTCACCTTGAATATAGGTCACAGCATTGCAAAGCAAGTAATCAGAGCTGTAAAAAAAAAAAAAGAAGATTCTGTTTAGGTTAAAAAAAAAAAAAAATATCAAAAGGCACATCTGTTCTCCTGAGCCATAGCAAGGAAAGATGATTACCATTAGTGTGAGGGTTATACAGCAAATGAAACAATTGGTTAAAGAAAAAAAGAAAAAAAATCACTTATAGTGTCATCTTTCATGATTAAATTTTCATGGAAAAAACACTGCGATTTGCTTAGTCTGAATATATACGCAATGTAAAGGGACCATCTGACATCATCGAGGCATAACACCGCAAGATAAACGGAGACGATTTGCCACACTACTGGAGCAGCTGTAACTCCCTCCCAGACCTGCAGCAATCAAATGAAAGGGCACAGAAATAGCAAGCCATCTGCTTCTTGCTGGCCACTGAATCTTGTGCATTCAGTTGATAGGAAAGAGTCAGGGGTCTTACTCTTCTCCCGCTCGTATGGTTTTATACACAAGCTGTTACACTAGTTTAAAAGCCCCTCCCTTGGTGGTCCTATCTTGTTTGTCCCTGCAAGCCTTAGCCATCACCATAGGACAAACATCTGGAAGCCTCAGACTCGGCCGCTGTCTGCGCCGAGCACCCTAAGCAAGGGCAGCTGGAGCACATGCATATGCATCCAGAGAGCGCCCGTCTGGAGCAGAGCCTTGCTTCGCAGGCTCCCAGCAATGCAAAACCAGGCTCAGTGCTCCAGGCTGCCTTCCTTTGATACAGCAGTTGTTTTTTGAGAGCATTAAGAGGAAAGAGAAAAGTGGAGCAATAAGGCTGAAGATTTTCCTGTCTTGCTTCTGCACTACAGTGCAATTCTCCCTGCTGCACCCTCCTGAGGGATGGCAGCACCCGTGACAAGCTCGGGAGACAACAGAGGAGCGAGCTGCGGGCAAGCCATGCACTGCCCTGTGTACGGAAACACCGGGCAGCGTGCTGCCCACCTTCCCAAATGCAAATAGTGAGAAGGAAAGGATGCACGGCTATTGTGCATAGAGTTGTTAAGATCTATACGAAGCCCCACGTGTGTAAACTAAACATCGGCTCCTTTTATCATCAAGTGTGTACAACTTGTAAGCATGAATTATGCAAAACTATTAAATGTCTCATTATAAGAGGGAGCAGCTGTAGAGGCTGCTCGGAGGACACAGCAAGTTGCAGAAGGGGCAGCCTGTGGATGCTCAGTGTCTGTGTATGTTCGAGCTACAGCACGGCCACTCTCACTGGGTCCAGTCCTAGTGCTCCCAGGGACCCACGCATCCTGCACTAAGCAATTAACTCAGCATCTCATAGCCTCTTGCCGTCTTCCAGTGCTCTATGGAGGAAAGAGAAATATTTTCATCACCTTTTTGTTGATGACAGCTTGAGAAAGATCTGGAGAATTGTGTGAGCTTGTGAAGGAGTGAGCAGGGAGCTGAGCCTGTAACCTAGCCCAAACCCAAGCCTCCAGCCAGCACCCAAACTGCCGAGCTCTGCCTCTGCTTTCGCCCAGGAACACAAGGAGCCTAAACAGCAAACCTCCTCTGAAACCAGGGAGCTCCAGTCTCTGTTTCAGTTCAGTGATTTGCTCTTTGACTAATGAACCCCCGCGCTCGGCTGGAGCCCGTGGGTGAGGATGCCAGCCTAGGGCAGTGCCGCACAGCCCACGTTGCAAGTACCAGTGGGTTGCAGGCAAATGCTGGCCGCAGGCAGGGATGCAGGCTGGCAGCACGGTGCACTCACCTGTCCTGAGCCCACAACCTGCAGAGCGCCGCAGGCTACTTAACTCAGCCCGGTCACCAAGTCCTTGCCGAGCTGACTCCACGCTTAGTAGATGTGCCTTAGCACAAGTTGCTGGGGGCAAGCTCTGGCCATAAATTACCTATAGGGTGAGAAAGCTTTTGATACAATTTTACATAAAATATTAATCTCTCCGGTCAATACGAATGCTGTTAGGATTGAGTGGCGGGGCCGTACGCAGTGAGGAAGCATTTTAGAACATAACAGGTGCCGAAAGGGGAGGCACAGATTGTTATTCAGACCAGTTTCATTTATTGTATATATCATGGACTTGCAAGAACAAACATCAAGCACCGTGATTACATTTACTGATGATTCAGAGTTGTGTGGGCTCCTCAATACACAAGAGGAGGGCAATAAAGTCCCGGACAACTGTGAGCAAGCAAGCACCTCGGGGGATAATTAAATTAATTCAAGCTATGGAAATGCCACACAACAAGGGTAAAATATAAAGCAAACAACCACAAAAAGGACTTTGCACTCAGAGACTGTGAGACAAACCCAGGCTACTGCTTGCTCCCAGTTATCCACCCAGGGTGCCAGGCGCTGTACAAGCACAAACATTGCCATCAGAGAGAGCAGATGGGTGAAAACAGGCGCAGGATACACACGAAGCATTAAAAATGCAACCCCAGTGATATCAGTTGTAAGTGCCCCCAGCACAACACACCGTGGCTTTAGAGAGGGGCCGTGCCATGCAGGGACCGCTGGCGATGCAGCAGCTCCTGGGCCACCCTGGCAACACAAATCCACGCAGGGGACCTCAGGCCACAGCGCCTGCCTCCCGCCTTGCTTACCAACTCCCAGTCCCTATTATGAGCTCCTTTCCAGACTCTTAAACATCACTCTCCATTCCTCGTGTACCTGCCCCTAATTGCCCTGGCAGCCTCGCCACGCTAACCAGCCCTGCCTGACATGAGGCAGCTGCCTTAGGAGACACCAAGGCATCTTGCCTGAGCCACCCTGCCCAGCAAAAGGACTGCTGGCAGGGCATCACAGAGCCCTTTCCAGGACATGGGCCCCGACAGCACGTAGGAGCAAGACTGGGGAACACAGAGCATCTGGAGCAGCAACATGAGAAAGGACACGGGAGAACAAGTAAGAAGTGGCAGAGCTGCCCAAGGCCCCGAAGGCAAGGAGAAGATGCTAAATTTGATGAGGTTGAGGAAGGAAGCCAAAGGAGGAATAAATAGAGCTAATGAGAAAACAAGGCATGAGCATTCAAAAATCTTTAACACACTGCTAAACAGCAATAAAAAGGCAATTAGAGTTCTGAGATGCATGGAGGGTAATTGCACACACTATAAATAGGTGGTGGGAAGACTGTCCCGCTCAGCAGGATCTGATTCACTTTTGGGGTGACTTCTGCGAAGACAGGAATATTCTGGTGCGAGACAGAAGCTGAGAGAAGAGAGTTTACAAAGAGATGAGATTACAGGAAGAATTTCTATCACGCGCACCCATCTGCATGAAATATGCACCAAGCAGGAGCTTTACAACAGAGGCTTCAGAGGTCTGAGCCTGAGGAACTCCAAACAAAAGTTCAGCAGCAGAGATGTGAAATAGCCTTAGAAAGACATCCATTTTATGCCAGCCAGCAACGTGTATGGCACTGGAGTCCAGGCAGTTCAGTGGCTGCCACTATTGATGGAGAGACTCCCTAACCCTGCTGCTCTCCAGCACCCACGGAGATCCTGCCCTGCTCAGCTCGTGACCCTTGCATGAGCATGTGCACACATGCACCTGTAACAGCATTTAACAGCAAGCAAAAAGAGGGGTTTAAAAGTGGAATTCAAATGCCAAACCCACTTGAGCATGCTCCTCAGGCTGCCACCAGTGTGCTCTTTCTGTTTCCTACCTGTGCCTCCGGTGTGCTCGTGCTGCTCCGCAGCAAGGAGCACAACTGCTCCGCAGACACATAACCCTTTCTCCTGGGCTGGTGTAACTCCTCAGGAGATGCCTGTGCCTTGTCAGTACGGGCTCACGGTAGCCGGTGCAAGCAGCTAGCTTGCTGTTTAAAGAACAAGCTCTCTGATGCCATTCCCTGCCCAGCCTTCCCTCCTTAGGCCCACTAGGCTGGAGCAAATGCACAGACTGCCGCAAGGCACTCTCCCTGCCAGGCACACAGCTCAGGCTGGGGGGGAATATGCCACGAGAGGTCCTGGGGAAGAAGGAGCCCTCAGAGCAGACAAAAAACCCACGAGACCCCAGCTGAAGGTAGGGGCAGGGTCTTTGCAGCATCGCGACCAACATCTTTAAGAGCAGAAGGCACCACTGAACTCCAGGGAACCCGCCAACGAGCAGAAATCGTACCGGGCAGATCCCTGGCCAACGTAAACCACCACTGCATGATCAACTCGAGTTTTTTGAGGACATCAGTTCTCTCTTGAGACAGCTAGAGGCTAGAAAAGTACTATTCCCCACCATTCTGCAGGGCCCCAGGCCGTGCCTGCTGCAAAGTAAATGGGAGATGGAAAACGCAGCCACACCTCAGAGCTGTGAGCAATCCCCCCTCCCTGCCCCGGCTCCTTCACAGATACCCTTGGGGGTAATTTGCAGACTGAAGCACCAAAGGCCCAAGAAAGGGAAGGAGCAAAGCTGTCACTTCCCAGCTCCAAACTCCCTCGGCCAGGCCTGGTGCCCTTCCCAGCTCCCCGCTCCTTCCCACCGCAGAGCATCGGCATCGATTCACGCTCAGGAGCTGCTCTGCCCTCGCGAATGACTGAGCACACACAAAGTCTCTGCAGTCCTAACTCCAGCTAGTTCTTGGCTATGCACCAAAAAACAACCCCGTGCAGCTCAGACAGCTGCACATCCCCAGATAACAGCAGCAGATGGCTTCTGCCTAGAGGTCTCACTGGCAGAGGGTGGTCTGCAGTGCCAGAGGTGGGAGGCACAGCGCTGGTTTTTGCGGCACGCACCGCTGGCGGGTCACGCAGACTCGCCCGTGGCTGAAGATGTGCTGGCAGTGTCCTTCCTTCATCCTTGCATTGTCACCATGCAGGTAGCAAAGCAGCTGGCTCCTGCTGCGTCACCCCATTAGCTTCCTTCCGAGGCAGCGATGAGGCAGTCATCTCTGGTTGCAAGACGGGTGGGAGCAGTCTGCTAGGAGGGAAGGGAAACTTAGGGGTGTAGGCAACAAAAGCAAACTCAGCATGTGCAATACGCAATGCATTTGTGCCCTCTTGCTGAACCAGGAAAGGATATTTGTCATCTTAGAGGAAATCTGCCTTTTGCTTGATGTTCTGCTCGTGCGATGCCCAAATCCTCTGCTGCTGAGGTGCGAGAGCAGCTGACCCTCCCCATAGCACACCAGGCAAAGTGAAATCCCCTTCTTGCAAAAGCTAGCCCGTCAGCATCAACAGCACTCCCAACAGAACTTCTGAACAGCTTCACTTAATTGCTCCCAAATCATCTGATATTTTTTGTGCCTAAAACATAACATCTGAACCCCCTCTCCTTCCCAGCCCCCACCGATCAGACAGGGACATCCAAGGGGAGCACCGAACGGCACACGGGCTGCACCTGGCCGGCTGCTCACAGAGGAACATCTCCCTCCCACGGTCACCTGCACCCGCCACATGCCAAGGTTGGCCAGAGCAAGCCCAGAAACCTCCTTCCAAAGTGCCTTTGCAGTATTTTATTTTACTTGGTCAACTGGCTGGACAGGGCTCCCCCGAATCTCTCCTTGGGATAAGAGTTTTTTCCAAGCAAAGCACCAGTTGGAAATGAGACAGGTGGTAGAAGGGACAGTGAGGTCACGTACAGAAAAATGCATTCTCTGTATAGGAGGAAAAAAATAAGGTTTTGACCCCAAATCTGCTTCCTTGTTGAATTAGCATCGTATCTCACTCCAGTGAGCATGGTTCTGTATTTAGGAGCACCGGTTCATATTCCCTCTGACAGCCAAATACCAAACCCAAGCCCCTTTATCTCACCAGGGTGCCACCAGCCAGGCAGCTTGTCCCCTCCTGCTCCCAGACAGAGTCCATACATCAACTGTGACCCCCGCCAGGCTCCAAAACGACCGTCATGCACACACACACGCATCCGAGTGGCCACGCTCGCATCCCTCCTGAAAGAGGCAATCGCCACCCATCTTTGAGCAGCTCCAAGGAAAGCGAGGGGCTGCTCGCCTGAGATACAGAGGTGGAGAAGGCTGTGCGTTGGGGTGCAGGATTTCACCATGCTGCAGCCACATGTTGCAGTGCTTAGGATGGTAAAATCCTGCACCCCAACGCACAGCCTTCTGTATCTTAGGACACTGCCTACTTTGGTAACATGATAAATTCCCCAGGGAAGGGAGAATCGCTTCCTACAGGAGTCGGCATGCCCCGCACACCTCATCGATTGCAAACACATGTTGCAAGTAATAAACATCAGTGGTTACTACAAGCTTGCAGGATCCGCAAACTCCCAGTGCCATCCTCTTCCAGCTCAGCAGGTGCTTGGGATCAAATTCGGACGCTATAGCAGACACCACTGATGCTCTTCACAAGGCAATGTGTGAGACTGTTTCAATAAGACATTTCTTAACAAATAGCTTCTCCTATCAGTAGTTCCTCAGGGTGTGAGCCTGGAAATTGGCCTTTCCTCCCTATAACTTTCCTCCTCTGCACCAGACAGGCAACTGGGAGCCAAACCACCTCCTTCGAGCCCCGCTCCGAGGGACTGAGCTGAACCTGTGCACGCCACGGTGCTGCAGCTGCTCTGGATGCAGGGCTTTCTCCTACAGAAGTACATTAGGCAATGACAACATCCAAAACAAGTGCTTCTTCTCCACCGCCAAAAGGTTTCCTCCCCCCCACAAGACCCTTCCCCAGGCTGAAGACAAACAGCAGGTGATGGGCTTGCAGGGACGGGGTCATTCTGCTCCATGCTTGTACAGGACCAGATCCAGTTCATACCTGATGCTCATCCTAAATCATCAACTGTGGGTCTAAATCCCACCTGAAAAGGCAGCTGGAGGCGGAAACAGGGGGTCTACAGACAAAGCTAGACCTGAAGACTGTCTCATCATATTCTGAAGACAAAGAGTGCCCTGCTCTTGGGTGAACGTCACCCTAATTTAGCACATGATATCACAAAAGGCCACTGCTGGACCATTAGGAGGGAGCCTTGTTTGCCAGGGTATTTGTACAAATGCGTTGTGGCATCAGCCCAAAGTCCTACCAAAGTCAGTGGCGTTCCTTCTAGACCTGCACACTGCATCTCCAGTCCCCAAAGATAAACACTGCAACACCATCATTAAAAAAAAATCCCACCCTTTGGGCTAGGAAAAACATAACTAAATCTAGATTTCATTAAGTTTCTTCATCAAACACTAACATTTGGGTATGGGCAGATGCTCAGCACTTGAGCGGTCATGGTCACATGACTGTCCTGAAGCACATGGGTCAAGTCATTGAGTTGTATGGCCCAAGTCATTGAGTTGTGTGTCAAGGCAGTTTTCCAACCCCTCCAGGCTGGAGGTGGCCTGTACTAATGTCTCCTCACAAGGGTCATTATATACCTCACGCTACTGAAAGTCCAAGCTCCCAACCTTACTGTGAGGAAGGTAGACAGGTTTTGAACCATGACAACTACAAACACGGCATCACTTACCCCAAGCTGAATAAACATTTGCATGACATTTTGACTCAGGTGTTTACATTCTAGAAAACGTCTGACTTTATCAGCTTGAATCACAGACAAACAAAACCAAATATTATCACTAGCACCTTTTCAAACAACAATTTCACACATTCACATCAAACATTCAGCAACTGCACTTACATCTGGTTTTAAGAATGATGCCCACCCAATCCACAAGAAAACCAAAAGCACCCCAAGTATCCTGTACCCACAAATAACTTCTTCCAAAGCAAGCACCAGGTTAGGAAGCTCCATGTATTTTTCTCAGCACCCACAAAGTAACAACACAGGGAAACTCCCCAGGAACCTGCCATCTCTTGCATCTCCCCTTTCCCACCCTCACGAATACACAGCTGGACTCTGCTGCTGGACCTCAAAGCATGCCCTATGAGAAGGGTGGCCCAATTCTGACCTGCTGGAGCCGGTGGTGCCACCTGCTGTGTGGAGCAGCCAAGGCGAGGAGGTAAACTCTGCTTGTCCTCCCGTGCCTGCACCACGCTCTCCAAGAGCTGGGGAGTGAGGTGTCACCTTCCCTTGCACCTCACCCTGCTCTATTTCCAGGAAGGGAAGACCTTTGAGGGGCCACCCATCAAACCTCACCTCTGAGGAGCCACCCATCCTCCTGGGTGACAAACGGAGAGGACCTGCTCACTACCAGGGAAGTTCCCCTCATCTGCTGTTTTAAGGGGACTCTACTGTTTTAATTAGTCTTAGTTTTTAGAGACACACTAAAATATACGTGGTTCCTAGAGATCACTTCGTGGGTGCTGCTGAAGCCACTAGCTGAATTCACATTGACACCAACCAAGCAACAGCTTTATTGATTGGTCTCAACATATTAATCAGGTTTACATAATTAAATAGAAATAGGGTGTTTACCTTGTTCCCCCCCGGACTAAAGCATTGGCATTAGCTGTAAGGGGTTTGTATGCATTCACTGCTAGTAGCAGTATTGTGATGGCTGGGTTCTTACTGCTAAACCACACTAAAAACAAATTAAATACTTCTCCAGCTAACAAAAAATTACATAGGGAAATGACTTGCTGACCGCTTCCCACTTAGGTGAATGGAGAACAAGTGACTCATCATTCAGCAGAAGGAATTACAAGTGGTGCAAAAGGCAAAGTGCTTCAGGGAGAGCGTCTAGACTACGCAAAGCAAGGTCATAAATAATACCTTTTGGAAACAACGGGCTTTAGCAGGGGTTGGAGCTGCATGATCTGACGAGTCTTCTCCACCCTTAGTTCGCGTCACCCCTGGCCCGAGAGCTGCCATCCACAATAATTGAATCGTCAGGCTATGGATCAGGAACTGCAAAGTTTTGCAACAGCCAAAGACCAAGCTCACAGCCTATTTAATTACCTGCTTCCCAATCCAATAAGCTGCAAGTATATAAATAGCTAAAGTATGACAAATATTTGATATCTGCTAGAATTAAATTAAGATAAGGCACTGGCAAAATAAATGATAAGTCTTTTAACTGAAAACAACCAGTTTCTGCAGATTCCAGACAATTTGAGCACAACGATCACATTCTGCACTCCACACTGCTAAGGAGGACCGCATCTCAGATGTGCCAGACCTTCCTCCCCACGGCAATCCCCTCCAAGCAGCAGTGAAATGTGGGCAGGCTCATCTTCACTTCAGGGTTAGCACAGAGCTGACCCAGGGACAGCCCCAGCCACACACAGAGCTCTCATTTGATGGTGGCAGTCGCCGATGTCCACACTGAGCCAGCTAAGCACCAAAGGCAGCCCATAACTGCTCTTCCAGGTTTTTATGGGCATAGCACTAATAATTACCTTGCAAGCTTTGCTGCAACTACAGAGCTGTGCATGGGGTCCAGCTTACGCTTGAGACCTGTCTGGACCTTGCATCTCATTCTTAAACAGCACTAGAGAGCAACCAAGGAACAGACAGAAAACAAGCAGAGAATCATCTTTACCTCTCCTCTCCTGCAGAGCTGAGAAAACCACACCTCCAAGGGTTTCTTGGGGCCAGCAGGGCAGAATATGACCATAAAATCACAGTTCCTCCTGCAGAAAGCTGCTAAAACAAATCCCAACACCACCTGAGTCACAGTCTGTCCCAGAAGAACATCATGTTGGTGGTTTTAAGAGAGAACTTGTGTAAATATGGTGTGAGAGTAACAATCCAACCCATGACAGGGAAGAAGTATGTGATTATTTGGAAGGCTGCACTAGCTTTACTATGTTCCTAACTGTTGTAGCATCTGCATGCATGCCAAAATGGCAGAAATCTGATATTTTAAGATGCATCGTAACCGATTTAACGGAGTTTCTGATCCCTCACACCTGTTCTGCATTAAGCACCGCACTTAAATCAATCACCATTCAGCAAAGCACAAGCTTAAGCATTTTGCTGAATTTGACAGAGAATTTTGCTAATAGGGCCAATGTCATCCCACAGGCTTACACAAGGACCCAAATCACAAGTCACTTCTTCCAGGAGTAGCTCCAGCAATCTGCAACTAAGCTGGAACTTTTTTCATCCCACACTTATCCCGCTGGGAACTGATTTACTCTCCCACGTGCCGCCTGCCTGCTCCCTCGTTCTGCAGGGAAGAAAAACAGTGATGGAAAACAGGTGATGGCAACCATGACTGCAGTGATGCCTGACCTAGCATGCTCTCCATGTTTTATCTCCTAATGAGTTCTTCCTGCTGCCCCTTTCCCTACAAGTGTTTTCAAGGGGCTGGTGATAATCTGGAGAAGATCTCCCAGTTTATGCTATTTTGAATGAACAAACGCCGATTCCTGGGTTGCGCCCTGCCTTTTGGCTGCCGTGTTTTGGAGGTACTTAGCAAGAGATATAACACACATCCAAGAGTGCTTGGTCTGCATCACTACAGAGACATACACATTGCCTGACTTCTCCAGGCTGCCGGCTGAGCTCTCCTCCCAAAGGCTTCAGACAGTCAAGTTCAAGCGGGGAGAGGCACAGAGCATGGCCAGTCATCTCAACTCTACTTCCAACAAGTCAGCGTGAGCTAGAGAAAAGACTAAATACATCCTGGGCAAGCAATTACCAAGCTAAGTGCCATCTGCAGTACTAAAACACGTTGTTCCGAGAGCAACAGAGCTGGCAATGCTGCTTTCCTCCTGAGCTGCATCATGAGGCTGGAGCCTTCGGTGTCCAGCAAGGTGTAAGCTCTGATGGGAGCTTCTCCTCCTGGGCCACACATTTAGTAGGTCTTTTGCTCACATTCCCCAGTGTCTAGAAGGGGCTGCCCACACACTGCCACCTTCCTCCCACCTAGGGTAGGAGATAAATACAGATCTCCCTATTTCCACCAAGCTTTTAAGGGACAAGTATCTTGCAGACCGCTGTCTGCCTGTCAAACGTGCCTGGAATTCAGTAGTGGCTTAAAAAAGAAATCCAAGCTGGAAGTAAGACAGCACAGGCAGGTATCTAATAAGGCTTTTTTTTTTTTCCCCCTTAGGAAACAATGCTAGCGAGATGTAAATAAAAGAACTTACAGGTAGACATCACAGATGTGTAGCTACTCAGGCAAAGCCTTACCACATAAACATTGAGATAAACCTGAAGCAGAGGTGTAGGCTTGAACATACTGATCTAAAAAACAATTTTTACTCTGTTGCTGAAATTTCTGGGGTGTCAGCATCAGGAAAGTACCAGCTCTGAGTGGCATCTGCTTGAATTCATCTCGAAATCTGAAACAGAGTTTGTTCCTGATATAAACAAGCAATGCTGTCATGCCCACGTGCAATATATACCCGGCTATGCCATCCATTCACACATTTCCACTGCTCTCTTTGCTCTCATATACGTTATAATTTATCAAACCACATGTAATTATCTTTCTGTTGCAACAGTACCTTAAGTACACACTTCCCTTTATTCCACAGCGGCTCAGGAGTGCTGTAACACACCAGGCTGCATTTTCCAGCTCCGGAGTACTACACACAGGCGTGCTGCTACATAACTGGTACCCGCGGTGCCTGTGCATCACACCACTGTAACGCGCAACTCCCGGGGCTCAGGGTACCGGCCAGCTCTGATACAGCAGTGCTGCAGGATCAAGGAGGGAGGATTACACACCCCAGGGGAGGTACCGCAGGGATCTTCAGCCCAGGCAAGAACTTCAGTGCTGCGACTGCAACAAAATCAATTGCTTTCTTTTCTGAGAAAATTGCAAAGAAGAAGATGAAGCTACAGAAGCAGCCCGGGCTCTGCGAGCTTGGCAGGGACTGCATGCAACGTAGCCCATCTCAGGCCCTGTGGTCCTCCCATGGAGATGGGCTGGCTCTTATCAGGTGACCCAGCCAGGCAACTGCTCTGCAGGGCGACAGCCTCACCTGCAAAGCCATGGTCACCCTGCTTGGGCTGTGCTCGGGGGTGGCAGCATCTCCCGTGAAGCCAAACCTCATCCTCCTCCTTCTTCCAGTGCCAGGCAGGACCTGCTGAGCAGGGCTGGGGACAGGTCACCAGCCCTTTCTGCTGCGCAGCTCCACCAAAGCACCTCTGCGGGGGCTGCTGAGCACCTCCCTGATGCAGGCGTGGGGTCCCAGCAGCCCCGTGTGAAGCCTGGCTGGTCCCCACGCCTCAGTGGGTCTCCCAGGCGTCCTGTCCACGGGCAGCGAGTGCAGCCGAGCAGATCAGCATGGTCAGGCCCTCACACCTCCAGGGTGCCCACGCCTGCAGTGGATCAAGCACCTCCCTCCACAGCCTCTCCGTCTGGCACCAACAGGAGAGGCAGGAGTGCAGTCCTGCACACCAGCGTGGGGACTGCAAACGACAACGCTTGGGGGTTTTCTGCTTCCCATTTCTCCCAGGATGAAACCCTTCCCTCGCAAGTGGCAGGCTGTGAGGGTGGAGAGGCAAATGACGCATGGAGAAAGAAGCAGTTTATCCCCCACCCTGCTGACCGGGAAACTGAGGCAGCAGCTCCCGCCAGACCAGAACCAAGACATGTTTTTTTTCCCCACCTTTCCCCTGAGGAGCAAAATGCATTTGCTCCCCACCCTGATGAGTGTTGGAGCATCTGGTATTTCCATCATTACCAAAGGCCCACCAATACGCAAAGTCCCCACAGAGACCATTCAGCCTCGCAGAGCCACCATGACAGAAGCTCGGTGTCCAAGAGGGAATGAGTCCCACACCTTCACCCTTTGGTCCCCCCCGAGCCAGAGAGGGAAGGGTGGGCTTTCCCAGAGGGATGCGTGGGGAAAACAGAGGAGCACATGCGGTTGAGCAACAAACTCCGGGCTCTGGCAGTCCTTTCATTGACTTTAATAGGAGTCTTGGCTAAGGAAAAAGGGCAAGGATTACTCCCAAGAACCTGCATGACAACTGAAAATAGGGATATACAGAAGATGAAAACCCAGAATGAATTCACCTTTAAAAGGGTGAATTCAATTTGACATGTCTTGTCAAGTTAAATTTAGCTTTCCCGATTCCATCTCACTGCTAAGTTTGAGGGGAGACGGTAAGCCCCCGAGACACACCTATTTTAGCTATTTGTATAAATAAGCCAGATGCATTTCCCTACGTTCTTCATTTCACAGAGAATGGATTATTTCCTCCCAAGATCCTGTGTAACTTCCCCGTTCCCTCCAGTATTGCTGCCAGTTCATAATTTTTCTCATTATTCCTCATTTCTTTGTTTCACCTGTACTTTATTCCCCCCTTTTCTTTTTCCCTCCCCTCCTTCTGTCCTTTCACAGCACAGTATTTTGATTTCAGGGACTATGAATCGCCCTTCTTCCCAGCCGCTCTTCTCTGGACCGCTAAGACACTGCCTGCTCCTTTGGAAAAACTCCTTTTCAATCTCAGTTCACTTTTATGTGAGAAACAGTTGCAGGGCTTGTTTGTTTGTTTGTTTTCATTTCTGCAAAACTAGCAATTACTTAAATTCCATCATCTTTTTCGAATGCTCAGAAGTTGCGCAGGAAACAAAAGCCGAGCCGATTTTGACAATCCACAATCAACTGAAAAGGGTTGTAGGCAAAAAAAAAAAAGATATATATTAAAAAAAGAAACCTCCAAACCTAGCTATATCTCCAGCTATGCACTTTGCTCAGCAAACAAAAGCAGATCATTCAACCTTCCAGCACCACCAGATTGTTCTATATTGCCTTTAAACTACATGCAGTACGGATACACTTTCCTACCTCCGTATGTTGCAATGACTAATAATAGTCCTGTGGTGTAGCAGAACTGAATGTCGTTTGCATCGATAAATCCAGGAGTCTGCCTGATTTGTAAAGGTCATTTGTGAACACAGAACGGTATTAAGGCTAAAACTGCAGTCTAAGAAACTCAATTGAAAACGGAGGAAAAAAAAATTGGCCAGCTGTTCCAGAAGAGCTACGTCCCATCACAGACCTAACTCTGGCTGCCACAGGGAAAAAGTTCGCTGCATTTCACTGAAAGGCGTCTGTGTCTGCTTCCCAGAGAAACTTAATTTCTGCGCTGGCCCATGAGCTCATGCCCCAGCGGAGAAATGAGCTCCAAGACGGCTCCTTGGGATGGGGAGCCCAGGTGAGGGGCTCCTGCCCAGCCTCTGCCTGGAGCAGTGCACAGCCCCGCCGCGGTGACGCACTCAGGGAGGAAGAGTCAGGATTGTGGCAGCGACTTCATCGCAAAGCTCTGCTGCCACGTTTCGCCAGGAAGCCAGCATCGGGGAGCTTGCTGCGCATAAACACTTGCAAGAAGTTGAAATGAGACTCAGTAACTCCCCAAGTCAGTACCGGCACTCCCAGTTAAGCAAACTTTGCAGCAAGCATTGAGTTGCAGAGTCCCTTTGCAGGTGGCAAGGGCACACGTCTGGTGTTTTCCACCAATGTAACCCATTTCTCTCCTTTCCACAACCTTTACATGGCCAACATCCCAAACTTCCCAAATCCCAATGTTGCGTAACTAGGAGCAATGCCATATGTCAGTGTGCTGGCTCCGTGCGGGAGACCACGGCGGGGAGCAGCGCAGAGGGGTGGCTGGGGGCAGTGAGCTTCCCCGCACCCTGGGACAGGGATGCTGCCAGCAAAGCCCACCCATGCGGGCCCAAGGTGCCCTGGGCCAGGATTGCCCTTGGGGTGCCCGGGTGGCTGCAGGCCTGGGGAACGCCTGCATGGGGAGCAGGATGGAGGCAGGGGAGCAAGCAGGGATGCGAGCAGGAGGGTATTTAGGGGAGCACGCGGGGGGAGGCAAGCAGGGG
>VYZW01033017.1:0-33203 GCA_013401315.1 Balaeniceps rex | reverse complement strand
GCCGCCCAGCTCCTCCGCGCCGCCGCCGCCACCACCCCCCGGCTCGGCCCCACCGGCCGACGCCCCCCGCCCGCAGCCCAGACAGGAGGCAGGAGAGGGCACAGCTCGGGGGTCTTTACTGCAGAGACTCGCCAGAGTCCCCCGTGCTCCCCCGGCCCCAGGCAGGGGTGGCCGGCGACAGGCACGGGGTGCTGCAGGTGCCCACACCGGGAAGGGGGCCCCAGGGCTTGGCCAGGTGGGACCCGCTGGGTCCCAGGTCTCCAGCCAGCGGTCCAGGAATGCCGTGCTCAGAGCGTGCTGCTGCCTCTCAGTCCCACGCCCCGCACGAACTGCTCGAGGAGGCCACCGATGGCCCCCGAGGGGCTGGGGGGCACGGCCTTCAGGCCGATCGTCCGGCTGTAGCTGGCCAGAAAGGCAGAACGCACTTCTTCCAGCCGGGACTCACGGTCACTCGCTGACACCAGCCTAGGAGAGAGAAGGGGGAGGTCAGCAACCGCAGCCATCCCTCTCCCCATCCCAGCTCTCACTCCTGATGTGGGGCAGGAGGCTGGCAGCAGGGCTGGGGCTCTGTCTGCAGTGCCAGCGGGGCCGCAGTGCTCAGCTGGCTCCAGTGGCCGAGGCAGCGCCCGCCCCAAAAGGCTCCAGCTACAGCAGCTGGCGCCACTGCCTCCTTGCCCAACCCAACCCAACCCAACCCAACCCAACCCAACGCTCTTCCCTGGAGCCTCTCGCAGCCCCAGCCTCCTGCTTTCGCCTAGGTCTCCTCCTCCGCTACCCCCCCCAATTTCTCCCACCACCACAGTGCTTACGAGGCCGTGGTTCATAGACAAAGTGCTACTTTCGCCAAGCGGGTGCTGGCTGACAGCCCCTGTGCCAGCTCCCTCCCCTCCTCGCACAGCGTTCCCAGATGGAGCCTGTCCACATGTGCTGTGCCTGGACAGTCACTTCCAACCTATTTGCGACCGTCCCTCACTTCTACCAGCCCCAGCCTCTCTCACTTGTGCCAGCACAGACAGCTTTGGGGAAGGGGGGATGAGAGGGGTCAGACAAGGTGACAAAAGCCCCAAGGGGCGCTCCAGACGTGGAAAGAGGAGAGCCGAGTGGCATTTTACTTCTGCTCCCCGACACGGCTGCTCTCTGCAAGCAGGAGGGCTGCGTGCAGAGTAGGGCATGGCGTCCCCCAGGACCTGCTCTCCCCTCCAGCTGATCCACACACCTGGTGAGGGGTGGGGGGAAGAGAGCAGAGGGAAGGCAGTATTTCAGCCGAGGGAGCAGGGGAAAGCAAGACTAGGGTTCAGAGGCAGCTGTTCCAAACGCTCTGGCCTGAAATGGTCCTTGCTGCGGCACCTCTGCGATGTGCTGGTGGTTCCCAGAGAGAATAAGACATTCCTCAAAGGTCACTCCAAGGGCACAGCGCGAACCTTCCCCATAAAAAATTCTCTTTAATCTCTCCAGCGCCTGGGCTGGCTATAAATTGGCACAGCTCATTTGAATGGAAGTGTTAACCACCCACAGCCAACAGCTTCGGTCCGGAAACAGCAGCAAGAGGATATGGTGGGAGGCCTATAAACAGCAAGCAATGCCGAGGCAGCCAACCGGGCCGCTGTTTACAGTGTCTGATAATAAAGATAAGCCAGAGGGCAAAGGAAAAAGGCAACATATCTAAACACATTAAAAAGATGCTTTTTGGCAACCTAATTAGGACGTGGAACTTGCAAAGCTGCTAGCATTAAAAATAAGCTACATGAAAGCAAGACCTACTTGCACCCAAGTACGGTGATCTTAAATGTCACACACAGAGGTAAGCGAGGGCGTGCAGCAGTTAGGTCCCGTGTCTTCTGGCTCTCGCACCTCTTTACAGGGCAGATTTTGTATTTAGATTTTTAGGTTTCTTTCATGGACTGAGACACTCCAAGGCGCAGGGTCAAGTGGCCGGCCACTGCCCAACATCAAGTCCTGCAGACTGGCTGCACCATTTCACTCTGAGCAGTTCAACCAGGGAGGCAGGTCGCATTTCCTTGCCAAATCCACGGCACTCTGCCCCGCTACACTTCCTACAGCCTGCCCGTTCATCTGCAGCTTGGGGTGCAGGATGAGAGGAGGCTGTCAAAGCCCCAGCTCTAAGTAAGCCCTGACAAGCCCCACACAAGCACAAGGAAGTAGGCTGTGAAAAGCGTACCTTCATCAAGCTGCTGCCAGCTGAGATATAAGTGGGAACTTGAATGGAATTTAATTTTCCAAAAACTCATACTGTGCTGGGCTGCGAAAAACTGGGATAAAAACACAATGGGCTCCTGAGCAAACAGAGCTGACGCAGAGCAGAGAGAGTGGAGGCCCTGGGTCAAGCTTAACACAACATTCTTGGGAATTTGTTGTCCCTTCCAAACAGCGCCTGGTCCCAGCACACGCAGTTGAGTGGTTCCAAGCACCCCACAGCTCCAGTGAAGAGCTGAACAGGGCAAAGCACTCGCAGCATCTGCTGCACACCCAAGGGAGAAGCACCACCGCTGCTCCCCTCCCTTTGAATCTGTCTGTCCCAAGCAGCCGGACTCCAAACCGCGTGAACCTATGGTTTCAGCACAGGCAGATTCAGAGCTCAACTTCAAATCACATTTCTCTCTACTGAATTCCCTATTCTGACATTAGATCCAACTCCAAGAAAGGCAGCAACAACTTGCTGGTGATCAGCAGCCACCAAGCACAGCCAGGTTCAGGGCACAGTAAAGCAGTCACTACTTCAGTTACTACTCCTTCAACAATCTCCAAACTTCTACGGAAGCAGCACAGCATGTCCTTGTGAAAGGAGGAGAGCAAATCCCATCCAGGCCATGTCTGACATCCCTCACAATTCTTCGATCTGCCAATTCATAGGTCTTGCAGCTTAATCATAACTTGGGAGCAGCTGCCCTGCTCAGCAGCACCACACACAGCCACATGAGAAGGCGAGCCAGGGCAGCTAGCCTGTCTCACAGGAGATGCTGGTTTTCACGTCGCTTGCCCTCTGCCTCCAAAGCACGTACTCAGACCTTGGTAAGGGACCGCAAGCGTTTGGTAGCACAGCTCCAGCACAGCTAGCTAGCAGCAGCCCCTGATCTGCCATTTCAGTTTCTTGATTGAGAGTTTGCAGCCTGAAGGCACAAGCCAAGGTTCTCCTCTAACAGCAATTAAAGTGCATCTCCTGTTTTTCAAGCTTCCACAGAGGTGGCTTTCTATTTGGGGAGGAACATTTGCCTCCCAGCCTTTTTACACAGCAAGATGCAGGGTCTCTGCTGCTCTGCACTGGCCAGACGCAGCACCTGCAAATGATGCTGCGCATGGTCAGACAAAAATCAGGGTGACAGAAGGAAAGCCCCTCTCTTACTGCAGCAACAATCTGAACCCAGTGGGGAGATGGAGATGAGCAAGATCCAAAAGCAAGAAAATCTGGGTTACCAGTCCTGTCCTGACAAGCATGCATCCTCAAATGCACTCAGTTATGCCCAAATTCAGCATCTTCAGGGAAGAGAGAAAAGCCTCTTCCTCCTACAGAAAGCAAAGTGCCCCCCACCCCGTCATTAGGCAGGGAAAATGCCGGTTTCTTTCCGAGTTCAGCATAAGCAGAGAGTACTCAGTGACTCAATTTGCGGATGGAAAGCATCAAGGCACGGAAGACTTGTTATGGGCTCCCAGGCTTCTTTGAAAGGTCCAGGGTGATAAAAGTTCCAGCGCTCGCAGCCAGCGAGAGACCCAAAGAGAGATCCTGCGTTTGAGACACTTACAGGCAAGTGCTAGGGAACTCATCCGGGAAGCTGCAAGGGAGAGAGGCGTCTGCGCTCAGGATTGCCTGCTCCCGAATACTGCCACACCCTGTCACCATCTGCCAGCTGCCAAAGTCTGTGGAAACGGAAGATCCGGGCAGAGAATGGTCCGCCGATCTGGGGCAGAGAGAGAGGGAGACGGCGCGATCAGTCAGGTCGTTCAGCCACATGCCTTTCACTAACACTGGTGCCAGGGACCCGCTGGGCTGACTGCCAGCAGCGCCTGTGCCAGCAGCTTTGACACTTCTGGGACCAGGGTGCAACATGCAGCTCTGGCTGGGCCCCAGGCCAAGCCTTTCCTTTGAAAGCGATGGGACAGCCAAGCTGGCTGGGGCCGACAAAGCAGCAGGAGCGCACCGGGAGCCGGACAGGACAGAGCCAGCAAGAAGCAGATGGCCATGCAGAACTGTGAAACCTGTTAGCGAGATGCAACAGCACGACCTGCCCCAAATCCCTCACAGATGTGGACGCTGCGCTGTACAAGGGGCATCCCCGTGTTGCTTGTTGTAGCTGTTAGCACATCCCAAGGCAGCGGCAAGGCCTGACGGAGAATCAAGGTTGTGACTTGGTTAGCGCTGAGGAAGACTCAGAGGTCCTTCATCCGGCAGCCGTTAGAAAGCAGATCACTCCTGAGGCATTAACACCAGATCTGAACAGACCCAGGCACTGCTCAAGACGTCCCCAGGGCACCCACCCCCCCCAACATCTGAAGACCTTTTTATTCCCGTGTTAGAAGAATGGACTGTGCCAGAAACCAGGTGGCAAAACATCTTTAGGATAGGAAAAATAGACACGGGAGGCTAATTGTGTGATGTATGCAACCTCCCACCAGGAAAGGAGGAAGCACGAAATCTGAGAAGTGAATCTGAGGAGTCCCTCCAAAATCTCAGAGAAGAGGGCACAACTGAGACGAACCCAGAGCTCTCTGCTTCTGGGGAGCAAGCAATTACTGTGCTGCGCTGCACAGCAGAGCGTACCTAGCTGGAAGCACAGCCTGTGGCAGAGCTACTCAATTACACACTACCAAGATCTTCTGGATAATTTATCTGAGATCTGCTGGGCAGATAGCAGTGCACCAGCTCCAGCTCTGCTGGGCCAGGTACTTGCACGCTGTCTTCACAGCTAAGAATAGCAGTGGCGCACTGCAGCTGCTCCCCAAGAGACCAGGAGAACAGCCAGAAAGACAGGATCTCCCACAGCAAGAAGGACCTCAGCGAGACTGGAAGGTGAGGGTGAGGGGAGATGCACAGCGGGAAACCTATTTGCAATCTTGATCTAATTCCAAGCCTGCCATTTAACTAGTCTGATCAATACAGCCAAGTTTGAGAAGTCTGAGACGTGGTCCTGAGCTGGCTGCACAAGCAGAGAAGGGGAAGTCAAATAGCTCCTTGCATGTCAGCTTCCCATCACAGTGCTAACACTCCTGCAGCTGCAGTTTGGGGTAACACCAGTCTGGAAGTTCAGGCTCTGGAAAGGCATCACAGCAGAAAATGGGAAGAGCAGAGCTTCACGTGCCATGCATAGCTCTTGTTCTCTGGCTGCTCGATGAACTGAGGAGTGAGGTTCAAAGAGGTGCTGCGAGCATTAAGTATTGGGAGAACCCCTTCTTGCAAAAAGGTGTTTTTCCTAGAGCATGTAACACTGTAGTCAGAACGAGGGCATTTCATTGAAAGCGAAACTGCAGCATATACTCTTAGAAAGACCTTTTGGAGGTCAGGCAGGGATAACCTTCCCTGGGATGCAATGAATTCGTAAGGGAAAGGGAGCAGCTGTTCAGTGACATCTACCCCTCTCCCTGCCTTTGGAAGATAAAGCCGAGGAAGTCAGCTTGATACAGGAGAGCAGGCAGAGCATTTGGGCCCAGAACACAATGCCATGCTGGAAGCACAGTGGGAACAGTGCAGGAAGCCAGGGAGAAGCACAGAGGAACACTGCTTCAGTGCAGAGGGAAGGGGAGGATGTCACCTCCCTGAGAGTACAGCACAGCCAGACAGGAAAAACAGGATTGTCACACACAGTGACAAGAATTCGAGCTAAAGCAGTAAAGAGGTCTACAGGCAATGGGCTTGGGCTGAAAGTAGACAGGGACATCATTGCTGCCAGAAAAGTAATGAGTTGCTGAACAGAGGATAGGTTTGGGGCCAGGCAGAAACAAAATTTTGAAGAGGGAGACTCTGCATGGCAGAGGAGGGCTTGGGCTATGGCAGGATCTCCAGGTGAAGAGAACTGAGCAGAGCTCTGCAGTTCTTGCAAAGGGAGAGTAGTATCAGGAGCCTGCCTAGGAGACTGTGTCCACGTGGCAATCAAAGGAACGAGACACAATCCAGGGCCCCAGGGACAGTAAAAATGTCCCTCTGCCCAGTATCATCAACCACACTGGCCAGATGAGTCTGTGCTAAAAAAGGTGAGCAGAAAATAGTTTCCTGCTTTGTGTGTGTGGCCTCAGCTTCCAGCTGCTGGTCACCTTCCATGGTTGTCAGCTAAGATTAGACTGATCTTACACCACCTCTTGGAGGTGGATCAAGTCACCTCTTGATTCCTTTCTTGGACAGGTTGATAAAAGCGTCGTGTACCTCCTGCAAGACTGACTCTCGGTGGCTCTCTAGCTCTCTAACCCTTCCTGGGGTGCCCGACGCTGTCAAGCAGCTGTGCAAACTTAGTCAAGTTACATCTAACCTAATAGCATAGGAGTCTAGGAGTTCAAGGCAGCCAATTCTGTGTCTTGCCTCCAGGCAGCAGAATAAACACTTGTCGATTAATTGAATAAACTGATTGACTCTGCAATGAGTCCAGGTCATCTCTTTCCTGGCTTAGATATCTGAGCCTAGCCAGCAGCGCTAAGATATCGTGGCAGACTTTCCCCTCTACCCCCATGCCTTCTCAAGGGAGGCTCCTGAGGAAGTGTCACAACAAACAAGCATCTTGAACAGCCTCGAGAGACAGCAGGGGCCAAGGCTGGGTGAGACAGGCGGGAAGGCATGGCATGGGAAATCTTGCGTTCGCACTGCAAGGGCAGCAGAGCTGCTTAAAAGCTGAGCTTGGCTTGAGACCAAGACCAGATCTCTAGGATGACTGTATCCCAGTGCAATCCAGACAATACTAGAGGAGAAAGTCTTTCTGTTATTTCTACCCCTGAAGGCTCCTTGTAAAGTCTTGCTGCAGAGACCCAAAAAGGGCTTCAGTGAGGCCCCCAGAGCAAGTTGGGGCTGCTGGGGCACCAGGACCAGTTCCCAAGCCTGTAAGAACAACAAGTTTGCAACACATTACAGCCATGCCAGAGGCTGGCTAGCTGCGAGGGCAGCGTGGAGGGTCTTGGGAAGCAGCCGGACGACTACAGCAAAGCTGACGTGGTTAGGAGAGATAAGATACAGCAAGTCTTCAAGTTGCTGTCTCTGCCACAGACATCTAATGGCAGACAGAAAGAGAATGAAAGTGAGCTTCACACACCCACCTCTTCAGGTCCATGAGTGGGAAGAAACTCCCTCAAAAGTGCAAGATTAACAAAATTAGATTAGCAAAACAGAGATGAGCTGCAAGCTGTTCCTTCACACAAGGAAGGACCTCTAGCAGGCCATAAACTGGCAGCTCCTAGCCTGGAACGGTTCCTTTTAATTAGGTCAGTGCTTCCCATGCAACATGCTGCACAAGATAGAGTATTTCATACCACACGGACACGCACTTACCAGAGGAGAGCCAATACCGGAGGCAGAGCAACAGTCAGGGATCCTTCCCTTTCTTAATACGTAAGTGAGACGAGTGCCAAGTGCCCAGCAGCTAGGCTCTCATCCCGCCCTGTGCTACCTCCGCTCACCTGCCATATTTCTACACACCTAGGACTATTTGGGAAGCAGCTCATTTGCCAGCATATGCTCCGTGCCTCAAATTGAAGCGTTAAGTAGGTACTGTACGCGCAGGCAGACTGCGGCAACCTGGAGTAAAGGGCAGCCCTTCCCACCTTTGCGTGGGAAATGTTGGCAAGGAGTACTTGGCAGAGAGCTGTACTGAGAGCCCTGGCTGAATCCCAGGCAGCTATCTACAGGCTGTTAGTGCCGTAACAGCCTGAGCAGCCAGTCCGCTGCGAGCACAACCGTTTTTGATTGCAGCACAGTCATGTGCCAGGCGGCAAGTACATTTTGTGGCATAGTCATGCAATAATTCCAGAAAACATCCCTGTGAACAATTCCTGTCCTGCTGTGGTCGCTATCCCAAGCTGTCACATCGCGGCTACAGCTTCCAAGCCAGGTGGCTGTAAGGAGCAAGACACATAGTCCACATGCAGTCTTATCACGACCAACAAATCACCCAAAGCCAAGGGACAACAGCTTCTCCGTCCCTCTCTGCGCCCACTGCGCTCCCTCCAGACCCACACCTGAACCACCTGCAGCCCTTTAAGTAAGGCAGTTCTCTGTGACTGTTGACCAAAGCAGATCCTCCACAATTTAACTCCTGCAGATCTCGACTCAGTGCTCTCACAGTGACAGACTCTCACAGTGCTTTGGGTTTTGTTTAATTGACTTAACAAAAGCACATTCAACCAAAGATTATCCAGCTGCTAATCCACATTAGTGCTATGTGCACACACGCTAAATCCCTGACACAGATACAGGGTTTTTCTGCAGTGTCATGGGATGCTTAGACTATTAGTGTCAAATGCAAACACAGGGCATGGTTTGCAAGCTGCTACCCACTTGCACGCAGGGATTTTGATTCAATGCACGCTATCTGCCATACTCAGAGCTCTGTTTGTAGAACAAGAAGCACCTTGTCCTACTCTGCAAATAATGTATGCACTATCTTCATGCATGTTTGCCCTCAGCAGATGCGATCTTACCATCACAGTGGGATAAGCTAGAAAGACTACTAGGAATTTGCCTTTGTACTGCTTTGCCTAACAAGAACCATCCCACAGGTACCCAGGACCTCTGAATCAGAGCAGGACTCAGAAGACGGACTGGTGACGCGATGGCAGCAGCAGACTGCTGACATGGCCCGGCCAGGAGAGGGGCTTGGCTCCCACTGGCTGACTTGGCATTTGTGACTCCTTCCTCTAGGACACCTCAGTTACCCTCCCAGGCCCTGCTCATCTCTTTCTGCCGGCTTGCCTTCCTGTTCCCTCTGGAGCTCCCCTGCCTGCCAGCACATGGACTGGCCTGTTTATGTAAGCTACCTGAAGGGTGCCTGCTGGCATTTTACAAGCAACCATTTTTCCTCAACTGCTGCTGCAGTGGTTAAACGTTTTGTTGCTATGGCCACACAACCAGAGGATTAGGAAGTCAAGTATGGTAGTTTCTTCATCTTAACAGCCTTGAGTGTTAACCTGCCAGCAGCACTGTAGAGATAAAGCTATTTTTGGCATCCTGACCAGTCTCTGTGCTCCAGCCTTTCCATCCTAGTCCCACCACTTTTCAGGGGCTGAAGGGACAGAATTTACCTCTTCCTTCCATCACGGATACACTCCTTCTCCACCCAAAATGGGACTCTTCCTTCAGGATGGAAAATGGTAGCTGAAGGTACTGCGATATCCATTACCTGTGTGGAGCTCACCAGACAAATTCAGACTAACATTGTCCAAACAGGGAGACCAAAGCCAAGTGGAGTGACATAACCCCTCTCTGGAGAAAACATACCATGTTCAGGCCCCGAAAAGCGCAAGCCATATCAGCGTCTGACAAGGCAACGCATTGCTCAAGTCCTTAGCTAGCAGAGCTGTTAGCAGTGTTACCCCAGGGAAGGCAGGCAGGGCATAGGCTGACTGATCTGGCAATGGACTACGAGGCAAAGGAGTATGAAATGTGCCAGAAGACTTGATTTGAAAGAGCAGCTTGGTTCAGCGTTGCCTTGACAATTCCACCCACTCCCTGCAGGGTCTCTAGGCTTATTTCCTCCAGCTTGCACACGGAGAGGAGCATGGCAAACCCAGGTGACCCCAGAGATGGAGAGCATACAGGTGTACAGTCTCCACGCAGCACGAGCGTAGCAGGCTAATCATCTTTGCCTGCAGCTGATTTCACCACTTTGGCTTCACAACTGATTCCCTTCTCCTGTCCCCTTGGTTCCAGGGCATGCAAGGGGTTTGCTCCCCTTTTATCCCCTATTCACCCATCACGTACTTTTTTCTAGCCCAGCCCTTCACATTGCCTTGTTCACAAAAGTCAACAGGGATTGGGAGTGGACTGGTGCAACCTTGCTGCGTTGAAGGGTTATAAAGGCTTTGTGCCATGGTAGAAGCTATCATAAAGGTTAGAAAAATGCTTATAGTGGAATTCACAGAACATTTACCTCTTACAGTGACAGAATACTGTAACTCCTTCTCAGGGATATTTATTGGGCATAGGGAAAAGCCACCCCCAGGGACTCTGGCCTGGAAGTAATGAGTTTCCCCACCATGCTTGCCTGCTGCCTCAAGCCCTGGGGGTACCGGTTCTAAACACCTGACACCAATGGGCACTTATCACCCGAAAGCTTACAGACACCTCATCCAGACACAGCCAGAGGAAAGATAATTGCTGGCTTTACCAACTCTGAGCCCCTGGAACGCAAATCCCAGGGACTGTGTGCTCAGCCGCTTCCTGTGGTGCTCTTCTGCCTACTCTGTTTCTCCTCTTCGCTCTCGCAGAGCAGAGTCTGGCTGAAGCATTATAAACCACTTCTTCCACAGCATTGCTACAAGCTTGCTACCAGCCCAGTGCTGAACAGCCTCTCAAGTCTTGGGAATGGCATGAGACCACACACAGGAACTGTGGCATTACTGTCATGAACAAAAGCAGCCCCCCAAGACAAGCTGCTTTCTCTCCTGTGTTTTCTTCTCTTCTTGGGAGACTTGTTTCATCTTACAGAGCAGGTAGAGGTGGGCCCCAGCAACAACTCAAAACCATCCTATTGATCTCTTTCCCCAGGGAGAACAGTTAGCATCATTTATGAAAACTGTCAGACAGTGATTTTTCTCTGGAATCAAGACACTTGCTAAGAAAGTCTTATAAATTTTCAATGCTTTACTTGTTTGTCATTTTATCTTCCATGTGATGAGAGAGTATGAAAATTTGGCTGGTGGCTGTTTCTGAAGGGAATCACTAGAAAAAGACTCATCAGAAAACCTGCAGAGACTACACAAGTGTTTGATGCTGTTAACAGCGACCTCTTATCTAAGAGCCTCTTTATCCCCTGTCGGCCTAAACACATGGTGTTTGCTCCACAGGCTCTGTTCTTTCTTCCCTAGCCTCGCTCACCGCTCTGCTTTGCCCTACCACAGCATCAGACTCCAGAAGGGTGCCAGAATATCCTTTGTTATGGCATGAGATTAGGCTCAGGTTCAGGGTCCCTATTCCCTGGTTGCCCAGCGGGAACACACAGCCTTCCAGGCGAAATCCTTTGTGCCAGCACAGCGCTTGCAGCTTGCTCCCAGCAGATTCTACCTCTGCTTGCCACCAGCACCCAGAGTTTTTCCACCCTGCAGTGTAAGGAAGGTCAGCAGGTGTAAAGGGGGACAGGACAGATGCAGAGTGAGGTCTGCTTGGTTTGAAAGGCTTCCTCCCACACACAACACAGTCATTTCAAACCCCTGTGGATGCATTTGACAGAGAAAGTGCTGTGAGCTCCAAGCATGCAGGGTGTAGAGATGCAAGAGCTTGTGGAGTTGAGACATGCGCTGAGGACAGGCAGACCAGACACCTAGCTCTTATCGGCACAGTTCCTCGCTCCTCTAAATGGGCTGAGGCAGGAGTCTCTGTGTTTAACGGCCAGCATTTCACACAAGGTCAGGCTGGAGAGGAACAGACCGCCTGAGGCTTGTTTGTAGATACAAACACTTCTGCTCCTGGGTTCTCAGAGCGACACAAGTGCAGCCCTGCACTCCCTTCACCAAACACTCTTTTTGCTGAGAAATGCTCTACTCCATCCCATCTCACCTGGACCTGGGTACTTCCAGTGGGCTGCTTCCAATCCTCAGGAAGTTATCAGAATGGGTTGATGAGGAGGAGCTGGAGGACTTGACTTCAACCATCCCTGCAGAAGGCAGCCTCTCTTCAGACTGCTGTGACCTGCTCCAGAGCACGGCTTGTGGTGATGATGCACAGCTCTTTCTCCTGTGGGATTGAGGACTTGGGTGAGAAAGCTGACTTTCCCATGTACTCCAACTAGGAAGCCTTTCTGCAACAGGCTGGATTTTACCTCAGCAGCTACAAGCTCTTGTTCCCACTGAACCTGCTCTCCTCCCTCCCAAGGAACCATGAGTCACGGGTAACCGCTCAGTGACAGGGGTACACCGAGCTCAGCCCATCTTACCCCATTCTTTTATAGATCACCATCCATGTGACCTGGAAATCAGACACAGGAGAATGCATCAGCCCACACACATGCAGCGATTGCTTTGTTTAGTCTAGCTGTAAAAATGCCTCAAGCAAGGGGCCTCCCAGCAGGGAAAGACCATTTTAATCTGCTCTAACTCTACAGAGTGTATCAGCCAAGGAGCTCAGCCCAGGTGGGCATCCGTGTGCACCAGTGTTATTTTCCCTTTTAGTGATTCCCTTCAGGCACCACTGACCACACTTCTGACCATGTGCTCAGAGCTGACGGTCACTCCAGATGTAGGTGCATTTCAGTCCTCTCCCTGTCTGTGCTGACAGCCAGGAACTGCTCTGGCTTCTTTTCTAGCCAGCACATTCAGGCTCAGGCGTGATTCACTGTCCATCGCTGCAGCAGGCCTTAGCTCACAGTACCATCCAGCTACATGCCAAACAGGCACACATATTTGGGACTAATTCACGTCACTGCTGCTCCACATTCAGAAGATTTTCTTTCTTACATCATTTCCTGGAATAGTCCCGAGAATTTTTCTCCTTCCAAAACCACAGTGAACTGGACAAAGATCTCCCTATATAAACAAGTAAGAAGGAAAAGTCTAAAGTAAACAAACTCAAGGAGAAAAGATGCTGTTCTTCCTGGACTCTGGAAGGGCATCTCAGCTTTGACTGAGATCTCGAGCACTGTCAGCAAGTGCAGCTAAAGACAGGCTCATTGTACAGTGGAAAGCACGATATCCTCTCTTCATTTCTTGAAGTGTGTCCACCCTCAAACATCACACCACAGCCTCTCTCAAGAATTATTCATCTCATGTTATCATAGCTGCCAACATCTCCAAGCGCAGCCTGCAGAAACAGCCTTGTGCAGCTAAAAACCAAATGCCTCTCCCTGCAAGGAGACCTCGAGGCCGCCTGTTTTCAGGACAACAAAACAAAGCACATCCCCTCCTCCCCCGACTCACGCTATGCACAGCCCAGCTCACCCTGCTTGTAGCAAGCCCTACCTGTTCTCCAGACTACACAGCCACAACAACCTGCAGCAAGACATCCATGACCAGTCCCCTCGCTAAGCTCTCGTGCCAAGGCTCACAACCTTCCCTTCCCCAAGCTCATGCCCACAGCATGGGCCCAAACCATCCCTGTGGTAGCAGCAGCTAGCCCCAACACAGCCTGATGTCTCCAACAGGAATGAAAGCAAACCAGAGTTAGAAAACACATCACAAAATCAAGCCCTGATACAAGTGCAGCAGATCTCTTCCAGCATGCTCGGGCCACTTCACATCTTGTGATAATCATGTACAGGTTTTGTGCTGCAGGATCTAGTCTGTATGTCCCGAGCACTCAGAGCAATGTAAATGCTTCCAGTTTACTACCCTGCAGCCAGGCAAATGGAAAGTTGTTCTCTACTTGCTGCAGTCACTTTGCTGTGGACAGGCAGGCTCTGTGTGTTAAAGAGGACTCTGTGCTGCTCACTTGGCAAACCCAGTTTGGGACTGCCCATCTCCATTTTGTGATTCTGCAGGAAGATTCTCTCTTCCCCTCTTCAGCATTTTATAAATTGAATCACAGTGTGCTTTAGAAAGGCTGCTGCCACTGGCATGGCTGCAGGCTCAGTCCCAGAGGACTTCCAACTGCCTCCAGCACAACCCAGATTTAATTTAAAATAATTGCGATATAAAATAGCATCTTCACATGTGCTGAGGGAAAGGAGGGAAAAATTAAACTGAGAGGGGCAACCCTACAGCAAGGTTCTGAAATCCCCAAACAGCACCAGAAATTCCACAAGCAAGCACAACGCCTGTCCCAGAGCAGCAGAGTCACCAGACACCTTCCCCAGTCCCCGCTTCCAGACAGCCACCTGCATCCCCAGTCGAGTCCTATGTGATCCTCTATCAATAGGGAGCACTGAGAATTTCATATTCTCCCCCAGAAGTATCTCTAAGCAGCGCTGCAGGCAGCAACCTGCTTTCAGCTCACACACCTCATGCTGTTAGAGGGGCTAAAGTTTAGAGGGGATTCTTGGCCACCCAGCCCACCTACCACTAACTGCAGACGCTCCCCTGTGTAATCTCTTCCATAAACTGATGAAGCTTCATTTTAGGGCAGCTAAACTGTCTCCACTTTTCCCTGGGGAGGCTGCTGCCAAATGTAATTTTTCTGGTAGTTTGGAACCATCTCTTATAAGTAATGAAATCTTTTCTGGATTAAGTTTAACAGTGAAACTGGTGAAAACGAAAAAAAGCTGCTTTACTCTCATCAGGGGACAAACTTCAGGAGCATCCCCACAGAAGCCTGAGAGTCTTTAACATGGGGTGGTCTCCAATTTTTGGTGCAGAAGTTCTGTACCACAAGTTGCAGCAAAGCCTCCGACAGTCGAATTCCTCCCTCCACTGTAAGGAACCCATGCCACAGAGAGCAGACCTGGAGGGCGAGGGATTTTAGAAATCTCTTTTCTACTGTGCTCAGAGCCTGCCCCTTTTGTTCTGCAGCCCACTGAGTGGCTATCTCCTCACCATGCTGCTTGAGCCTGTGCTCCTGCTGGCATCAGCTCCACTGCTTCATAGGTGAAGCTCCCAGCTGCTCCAGGGGAACTTTCTGTCCCCAGGGAGAAGTCGCTGCTCAGACTTGTGGTGCTGCCTCGGTCTCTCTGCTCTAGAGAAAAGAAAACAGAGCTACCTGAAGACCAGCTTGGTCTCGCTCACTTTCTCTCCCTTTAATACACTTCCCATGTGCCCTGGGGCCGCATTCTTGCGAGGCCGCAAGGGAAGCATACCCATTTGTAGTCACCTTGATGCTGGGAACCCAAGTCCCCGAGCAATCAACCGTTACCAGCACCCAGGGGTGCTGACGCTCGGCAGCAGCACTCACTGAGCATGCAGATCTCTTCCAGGGTGAAGCCAGGTGGCAAACTCTTCCTTCTGGGAAAGGAAAGACAAAAGTTACCTCAGCCACGCTTCAGGGCTGCGTGGAGGCTAGCCATAGCCAGATCTCCGTAGCACACAGCGGATCAGAGCAGTGGGGAGTTAGCTGTGCAGGGGCAGAGGGGAGGGGATGGGGCTGGTGTGCAGTATCCGACTCTCCTAACAGTCCCAGCCCACACATCCTGTGCTTTGAGAGGGTAGCAACAGGCTGCAGGCAGCCATCTACTTATTCAGAGCCTCCAGGGTGGGCTTTGTTTCTTTCTGCCCCTCCTGAAATAGGAAGGGGTTAATGCTTAGCCGTCTGTTTAAAAACAGTCACCCCGCTCCCCCCTGCAGTGCCTGATGGAGCTTGCTGCACAGCCTGCTTGAGCCAGAGCACACATCTCTGGGTTCATCCGTGCTAAAGCAGCCACGGACAGTCATTAAGCAGAGAGCACATTTCAGCATGGACAGTTTTCCAGAGCACAACGTGGCACCTCACAAGCCTCGGCCCCATTTTGCAGCCTTCAGAGCGCAGAATAAATTAAAGAAAACTGGGCCAGGACACCAGGGCTTCCATCTCCCCGAAGGAACAGCACTAACAAGCTCCCTGGCTCTGCAGCCCATGCAGCAGCAGGCACAGGCTCCTTACCTCTGTGACTTCACAGCAGAGAACTCCTCAGAGGTGATGTGCTTCAGAAAATTGAAGCAGAAAAAGAAAATCTGAGCAAAGGGAGAGAGAAGAGCGGTTCAGGAATGAACCCGAGGCTCCATGCAGCCTCTTATCTTGGTGGCGAGGTGCTGGCAGGAAGGAGATAGCAAGAAATCTGCAGCTACCAGCCTCCAACGTGCCATGGGCTGCCACCATCCCATCCTGGGCCCTCTCTTACACATTAAGCTGACCCTCTGTTCCCTGCCATGGGGAGGCCCAGAAAGGAAGGTGTATGACAAGTCTCCTTATCAATGCCTTGCACACAAGCCGCAAGCACACGGCAGGTACTTAAGCCATCAGTGCAGAATGGAAAAGCAGCTGCTTATACACCCCGGTAAGCAGCAAACCCAGCAGGACTAGCAGGGTTAGAGTCACATGCTCCACCTTGGCACCTCAGCTGTATCACACCTGGAAGCATGCGGTACCTGCAGCGTCTGTGGTCCCAAGCTCGTACCCTGCCATGCACCACTCTGCTCTGCAGCATTCAACCTGCTGTGCCTCTGCCACCCCAACTACCTGCATGGAGCTGAGCCCTTCTCCTGCACTGGGGAGCAGGGAGTGCTAGAGGCAGCCATGCACCCCCTCTCCTGCTGAAGCTACCAACTCTGTCCTTGGCCAAACAGGCACCAGAGCAGAGCAGAGCTGCCAGGCTCGAGCCAGCAGAGCTCTGGGAAAGGAATGAATGGGAGGAACAATAGTAATACAGGGGTCCTGGACCCCTGAAAGATGGAAAACAGGCCAGGGTCCTGGCTCTGCTGTTCAGAGGCAGGGGATTCCCTAGTGAGGTTAGAGTCTGAGGAGCAGGGAATTAGCAACAGGGTTAGACATACTCCCCACCTCTTGATTTCTATCCAAAATTGATGTTGCATTGTACTGCAACTATAGTCAGAGCAATCATTTTTTGCTGTTAAACAGTGAAATAGTTGAAGATAATTAGTTCCACTAATCTCAACTGCCTCCCAGACCCATCTGTGCACCCACAGATACACCCCACCAAATACACACACTGGAACGAGCACAAGCTGCTCCATGAGCCCGCGATGACATGCAAGCCACATGCAGCTGCAGCACCCAGGAAGGAGGGCTGGCACTCAGGACAAGCACACAAGATTATACAGCTTTATTTCCAAGCTCCCAGGAGTCACACGCCTTAAGCATCCCTTCCCATTGCTGAGCTGACTAGCAAGTCCTAGCACCCTTTCACCAGGGGCCTGAACACTAATGGCACAGTAGGGGAACTGGCAGGACTGACACCCACCAACCAAACTGTAGCCTGAGGGAAAAGCATTCCCACATCTTATGCATCAGGAAGTGACGAGGCAAGGCTCCTACCTCATATTTCCAGCACCCGAACAATCTTTTTAGAGCCCAGCCAGACCACTGATATTACCAGAAGCAGGCAGTGAATGCTGCTATGGTAAACAAGTACCCTGAGAACAAAAAGCAGTGCTCAGCCACTGCCCCAGACCAGACACTCACCTCTTCTCCCTTACTGAGTCGATCGACTAACATGTGCCTGGAAAGAGAGCAAGGGAAGCTCAGTCACACACTGGAAGCCAGAATCAGCAGAAGAGCACAAGCTGTCAAGAACGGCCAGATGCCTGAGCCTCCAGGTAAAAAAAGGCATCAGCCCTTCTTGTCACAGCTCATTGGGAGCTGACCCAACATCCACCTTTGGTTGTGAGCAAACACCAAAGATGACCCCCTGAAGGCTTCTACCCTGCTGTGCAGGGATGCATATGTGAGTAAAACTTAGTGTGCCTACCCAAAGAGAAACCAGTCATAGGCCACTGTCAGGTAGAGAATCTCAGACGGCTCCAGGGACGCATGGATCAGTCCATCCTGCAAGGCAAATGAGAACAGCCTTCAGGCAGCAGCCCTGGGGATCGGGACTTGGGAATTCATGATCTACTGAAAACTGTCGTGGTGATCCAAGATGACCAGCTTGCTCTACCTGCCTGGGATACAATGTCTGATGGCAGGACAGCATGTTGGGCTCCACATCAAAGCCAATCCACACCCTCTCTGAAGCCAAGATAGTCAAAAGGAACATTAACTGCTCCACCACCACTTCCTGGTGACACAGTCACTCACCCTCCAAGCAATCACCCCCAGAAGCAGAGCAGGTCAGCCAGGTACTCACAGCCCATAAGGAGAGGCGCAATAAGGAGATGAAGAGAGGAGTTCGATCCCAGCCGGATATACAGTGCACCAGGAGCCCGCTGTCATCTGTCCCAGACAGGGGTAGGAAGGAGAAGTTAAAAAAGGATGTTGCAACAAGAGCGATGACTTTTCTTTACAGCAAATCTGTAGAGACAAGCTACCCTCCGTCCCCACAGCCCAGGCTCAAGAGCAGAGCTCAGCCACCAAGCCAGAACATTTTGTCTTGAATACAGCAGCCAACAAATTGCTCCTGGGTTTTCAGCAGCCCCAGCTGATGTGCTCTCCTGGTCCTGACAGCTGCTCAGGACATGAAGTCACTAGGTATGAACATCACTTTTCTACCCAGAACATATACCTACCCAGTTGCAACCCACTATCACAATCTATCCCCACATCAGAGAGAAACCTGCTCCAACTGAACACTTTTTCAATCTCACCAACCTTCCTACTCATACACACTGAGCAGAAGCACACACAGGGCACAACTCCTATGCTCTCCAGAAAATTCGCAGTGTGTCCCAACACAACTACTGCAGGAGAGTCTGTAGCTGGCCATGCTGGCAGAGCCAACCACGGCTCCATCTATCCAACAGTGCTAGGCACAAAGTCACAGTGCTCAGAGGAAACAGGATGCCAACATAAAGCAAACCCTTCAAGGAGTTGGGGTGGCTGTGATTACAGAGGGTGAAAGGGGCTCTTAAATAGGCACCTAATGAGACCCTGGGTTGGGGGCACAAAACACAGATGTCCAGTAAAATAAGAGCAAGAGTCAACAAGCAGAGGAACAACTATTTCTTCTCTTCAGCTTTAAAGCAGTAAAACTTTAGGTAAAGTGTTCAGATATCCCTCCACTCTTGGGAAGAGAGGGTCTTCAAGGGATCAGCAAGTCCCTCTCTAAGAGGGGAGCTGGAGCCCTGAGATGCTAGGACCATCACCCTGTTTTGAAGGGAGAGAAGTAAAGCTCTCTATAAAGAGTGGCACTAATACCATCAGCTGTTCTTCTGAAAACAGCAACTGTTCCAGTTAGACCGCTGGGAGCAAGGAGTTTGCCTTACCATCAGTATTGATGATGGAGATCAGCAGCTTCAGGTAGTTCTGTGTCTGTTGCACAAGGTCCCAGCTCTGCAGAAAGATAAATGTTGATGGTAAAGGTCTGCCCACAGCAAAAGGCTGCTCTGCAGTTCAGAGCCCACCATGCTCTTGGCTCCTTTATCCAGAACAAGAGCAAAGCAGAAATAACCCTGTGGCCATTCCTCAGAGTGACAGACTCCTTTGGTGCTCTAACCAATCCCCCCATCCTCTACAAAACGCACTCTGGGACAAGAGACCAGGGCGGGGGGGGCGGGAAAGGCCATCTCTCCTGTCTGCCTGGCTGGCACAGAACCTGCTTGCCTGCAGCCCCAAAGCTCCAAGCAGACCACGCTCAGAGAGACTCATGTGAGCCAGCAAACACCTGCAGAGCACTGACCCAGTTCTGCAGCCCCCTGCATGCGTGCACTTTACCAAATGGCTCAGCAGCCATATTACAGCTGTGTACATGATGCAAGTAGCATGATGGGGTGAGCTGGGTCAGCAGCCCCTTCCCACAACCCAAGCACTTTGCTCAAAACTCTCTGGCCCTTGTAAGTGGTCCCAGCAGGCTGCCTGCAGAGGGCAGACCCACTCCCAGCTGCTCCAGATAGGCACTGGACTTCTGCAGTAACACCCAAGTAGCAGCAGCACCATAGAAGGGCTCTGAAATGATGCCGTGAAAAGCTGAAAATCAGGACTCAATAGTACTCGCAGGTATCGGAACTCAGAGACCACCAGCATTACAAGAGATGCAGGTGAAAAACATCAGAACAAGCTCAAGTGTGCCACTCTCGACCACTGTGTCACGAGAAGATGCAGGGAATTTCAGCAGTCTGATCAAAGCCAGAACTAGCTCAAGGAAAATAGGATAGCACTGGCAAGGAAAAGGCAAGGCGAGGGACACATATTTCATTGTGACAGTGTTAGTGGTATAAGTGACATCTGACCACCAGCAATAGAACACTTGCTGTATGCTTGCACGCGTGCACGTGTGTGTAACCACACTTAAGACTACTGTCAGACAAAGAACATATTGCTCTGCCGTGAAGCCTGCACAGCAACAAAAGAGTAGTGAAATGGGGAACGCACTCAGCCTGGGGCAGAAAAACACATAGTTCCAAAGTCTTTTATCTGCCCAATTCAACCCAATCTTGTGCTTATGCCAGAAGGAATCATCTAATCATCCAGTCTGATCTCTCTATACCACAAACCGGAAAGTTTTGTTCAGTTGCCCCAAATACAGCCTGAAGCTTGCACTTGGCAACATCTCTGCCCAGAAAAGCACCTCAACTAGGGGTGACAGTTCACCACTCCTTTAGCAGCATGTTCCAACAGATCATCCTCAAAAATAACATGCAAGACTGCTTTTCCTTATTTGAACGTCTGATTTCAGACTGCAGATATTGCTTCCTGTGCAGCTTTTCTTCCCCAGATTGAAGAGTGCTTTAGAATTAGTATTTTCTCCCTGTAAATGTACTTACACATTAATCAAGTCAACCCTCCATCACCTTTGTGATGAGGTAAACAGACTGAGAACTTCAGCTTTAAGTGAAGCACCTTCTCCAGTCCTCAGATCATTTCTGCATCTATTTATTACACCCTCTTAAATTTTTAATATCCTTTTTAAAATACCGGCTGCTCAGTATTCTAGTGAACAAGTTTCTAGTCATAAACAAGCTGTGGTCCCATTAGTTCTGCTTCAACACTGCAAGCTACTTTTCTGGGATTCTGCTTATGCTGGCACTTAAAGTGACTGACAACACTGGCCCAGTACGGGGAGCTCTGCTTGTTCTGTGGTGCTTCCAGCCACAGAGCATAGGAGTGTGACGCGCTCTAGCACAGTCAATCATCACAAAACCTGGGGGGATTGGTAGGTCCACTGATGTGTGAAATGGAGCACACTAATCAGCAGTATAAGGTGATGTTCCCTGGTAAGAACAGACAAAGGTAAACCTTGAAGCTTGGGCAAACATATGAGTTCAATTATCATTTGCGATGCTGTCACAGTAACAAGGAATGGAGACATGCTACAGTCAATTATGACTTTCTACTCTCCTCTCATAGGACAGGTACCTTGCACACCCATGAAGGAGGTGCCTAATCACTTGGCTACTGCTCACATAAGGGAAGGCTGATCTCTCTCAAGACTCTCCACAGCCAAGGAAGTCTGCCCACTGCAGGCACATGCCTAGCTAAGATTGTGAACAAGTAATACTGCTTTCTGTTTGCTGGCATGTTCCTTACCTTTGTTACCAACATATCTCCCTAATGGATTGCAAGCTTTACGCAAGCTCCGGAAAAAGATTTGACGTTACAGTCAGCTGCCTCAGGACACACCAAGCCAAGAAGCTTTTGGGTAGAGGATTTTCACCGCTATTCTGAACAACCAGTCTTCAGCCCCACTCCCACTGGGATGGTATGAAGCAAGCCAGATTACTGCAACAGGAGCAAGTCAGACTTCAAATCTTTACTGATCCTTCCTGACTGAATCTCTGACCGCCCACAGAGATGCCTGCTTAACTCACCTGGTACTCACTCCAATCAATATTCAGAGATTGGGTCAGAGAGACTGGGATACTTAATGGAGCATCTACGTAATCCTGAAAAAAAAACAAACACAACTGGTCAGAGAAAAGCCATGACTTGAAGGCAGAGAGTTCCAGAAAAACAAAACAACAAATGCCAAGTGGTACACCTAGAAGAAAGCACCTCAGCAAAGCATCTTTGAATGCAAAAACCTGCAGTGGTAAGAATTAACTCATAGCCTCTTAGAAGGACTAGTGAACAAGAGGAGCTTTTCTGTGCTCCCAACAGTGAAAGCCAGGGACAAGGCATGTTAGTTTCTGAATTCCTGTAGGGCTGCTCCACTCAACCATCTCCCTCAGCAAGAGACAGAATACAAAGACAGAACTGAGAACAGAGGCTATCAGTAAGACACCAAATTTAAAACCAGGAGCAACCCATACCTCACACGAGAGGTCAAGCACCCTGGACTTCAGGATAACCATTCATGTATTTTACATACAAATTTCACAATGAATAATTTAGTACATTCACTATCTGCTTTGTTTGTCCTGTTGGCTTCCTCCTTGTGATCAGAAATAAGAACGACATACACACCATCGCTCAGGAACTCTGAGGCAAGACTTAAGCCCAGTAAAGCCCAGAGCTCTCCATTTTGTAACATCCATGTACCTGTTTCCAGTTAAATATGAGACCTTCAGCTGTATAATCCCGGTCTTTGTACTCCTTAAAAAATTCACAGCCTGCAAGAAAAAGAAATAATGAACAACCGTTCAGCTAACTGATATCTAACAACTGAAGTGCCCTGTGGGACTGGAAGTGCTGGCAGCCCCAGGCTCCAGAGCACCAAACCAATCAAAACTGCTGCCTGCGGGAAGAGAAGAGCAGTAATCATCAGTAGAGTGTACAGCACGCCTCCCAGCAGCAACAGCCCAGAGCACTCAGCAGTGAACACACTCACACAGCAAAGGGCAAACTCCAAACACACAGCAAACGTGGAGTTTGAGGGACTGATTTCATACTTTCCCAAACAAGAGGTTTCACCAAGGAGCTATGCTTTCCAGGGCCACTGGCTTTTGCACAGATCTAAGGCATCAGCTTGGCACGCTGAGTGAGAAGGAACCAGCAAAAGGAGGTGCTGGCAGAGCCCTGGGGGAAGCCAACTTTCACAGGGCATCTTCTGCAGGTAACAAGAAGTGGCTGTGATCTCTGTCAGAAGAGGCTGTGATTTCTCTCACATTTAAGTCTCCTCTTTCAAACACATGAATTGCTCTATCTGAAGGAAGCAGGTACATAACCACTTCCAAGGTTTCCCCCCAAGCCCTTCCCTCCTGAAGTTTGTCCTTCGGCTCTGTTCTTCTCAAACAACTATTTGAAGTCTCTGCAGCAAACTGCAGTCACTTAGTCACAGCTGAGCAGCACCATTAGCACTGCGGCTGCCTGCAGGCTACACGAAACACCTCTCACGATGTACTGTGTATGCCCCAGCAGCACCACGGTGCCCATATTACCAAGACAGCCCTGTGCCAGGCACTGAACGCAGGCAATGATTGCAACCCTCCAAGTCACAAGTAACTCCAATGGTGAAAAAAAAAAATCTTTGTGCAAGAACAGGACTACCACAGTCTAAGTTTGATGAGGCATACGGCAGCAACATATACCTGAGCCACATGCTACAGAAACCAGTTACACTCTTATTTCTGTACACCCTGGCAATCTGCATGGCAATCTCGATACAAATCTTAATGCAGCTTCTCTGAATTGTCACTAATTTCTGTATGAAAGGAAATACACCTTTAAAAAGAAAAAAAATTAAGGGCACAAGCAAAAGTTTGTGTTTGGATCATCCACAACACTTTTTTTTTTTTCCTCTCCGCTTTTTTTTGTGCAAGAGGGAAGAAGGAGCGCCTTTTTTTAGCAAGACCCCAAGAACNTCATCCACAACACTTTTTTTTTTTTCTCCTGTCCGTTTGTTTGTGTGCAAGGGAGAAGGAAGAGCCCTTTCTTGCAGACAGACCACAAGCACAGCAGTCTCACATCCAGTCTTATCACTGAGCCTGACATCAGCAGGCAGGCAGCAAATATTCAGCTCATCTTTAAGAGTGCAGCAAGTGACCCAGCAGTGGTTGCTAGGCACAGGGACTAATATAGCCAGGGAGATGGGCTGGAGTGGTCTGCATCTCAGTCATACATTGCAGGCTCAGGTTAACAGTTCTGCCTAGCACTGAGGATATCTTACAGCAGTGCTCTGGAACGCTAGGACTAGAAAATACTCTTAAGAATCGGGGGTTTACATAACACAGAGCAAGATGCATATTTTGCATCGAGTAGTAATTTGGAGTTGTGGGGGTGTTTGAAGGCCATCTTAACCCCCGCTCCACCCCTGGGACTTTTTCTCTGTGCTTGAATTAATTAGAACTGCTGAGAAATTATTTTTGCCACCTCAAAGAGTGCCTAATGCTGACTCACACCGCCAGAGCATCCAGATTCGTTGCACTGTTCTCAGTTTAAAAGAGCTTCTCTCCAGAGGGAGCATAGGAAACACTCAGCAAGCCACAGTCATTTCACCACACACGCACACACAGAGGTAGTTCCTAGTTCCCAGAAACGGATTGTCACCTGTCCCTTGGAAGTCCCTCTGGACATCAGTCCTGTACCTGGATATGGGATGGAGAGAAGCGTGAAATCAGCATAACGTTGAGCTTTGTCCACCTTCTCAGAAGACGTCACACTGCACAGGACAAGAGGAAAACAGCAGACATTTGTAGAGTATTTTTCACAGAGATACTAGCACCCAAAAAGCTACCTGTCACATCTCCCTGCACAGTAACTTGACTCAGTAGTGAGCAGGGGCAGAACTTACCCAACACACCCAAATAAACAGGTATAGCCCCAAACCAGTAAAGCTTTCCTCCAAGACAAATACCAGGATAAACATCTCCCTCTGTTCCTTTATACAAGCAGAGGGCTCCTTTACTCTCCCCTTTCTGAAGGGTGACTGTCACATCACCACAAGCTCTACAGAGAAAACCTACTCAGACTGCAGAAGACAGACAAAAGCAGCTGTCTTGCCCATTGGTACAGCTTTCTCTGGCCTAAAACCTTGGGGTTCTCTTTACTGCATCGGCTAACTCATCCTGCTGTAGCACTCTTCCAGGGACTGCTCCCAGGTTGCTGAGTGCATGCCCAATAACAATTCACATGTAAGGGCTACACTAACTGCAATCCAAAGGCTGCAGAAAAACAAATGAACCCAGACTCACTTCAAGCCAAACTTCACCTTCTTGTTTTCCACCATCAGGTCACAGATATATCGGACAGACAGGTATCGAAGCAGCTTGATGTCATGCCCTCTGACCTTGTCAAACAGCTGGGAGTCTGCGTTTCTGCAAGAGAGAACAAGACAAAGCAAGATGAGCATGGAAGACTGATGATATTGAGTTTGATTCTCTGCACAATACTGCCACAGTTCTTCCCTGAACCACTTCTAGCCATAAGCCGCATAGCATGAGCCTTCTCTCCACAGGTCAGAGTCCGACTCTGCAATGAACTGATACTGCAAACTTTGTGCTTAGGGCTCCTCTCCACATCTCACTCTGTGCTGCAACAAGCATGTAAGATACAGAACAATTTCTCCAGCCTGGAGATGTACTTTTTGATGAAGTAAACATGTCTGTGTAATTCAAGCACCTTTTTAAATGGCTCTATATATTCCTATCTCCAGCCCTTCCCTCTGGCAATAAATTAGCGGCTTCAGTTACACTGGATTCAGCCAGCCATTAGCATTCAAGACTCTGTTTCAAAAGCAAGGAAAGTAAGACTCAAAGCTTGGTGATGGTCTCAAGCCTGTACCCAAAGCCTAGCCTAGGAAAGAGCAGAATTGAGCGGCTTTGGTCCAAACTCCCTTTTCCCCATCCCAGCGATGCATACAAACCTAAGTGCAGAATCTTCCTCTGAAATGTCTTCTGCATCTGCCCAAGCATCGTCAGAACCTCCTGCAAGGAAGGCATTAAGAACTGAAGCTTGTGTAAACCAACTCAATCCCCAATCTGACAAGACATGCGCATGCCCCAAAAGGTCATGGTTTGGTGCCCTCTCTCCACACGCAAGTGCTCTCAATAGTTCCCCACATTTCCTCTTTCTGAAAAGCCCATTTTCTAATGTAGCCCACTCTTCCCTTGTCATTGCAAAGGACCTAGGCGGGTCAAACCCGTTACTGACAGCGAGAAGGACACCCCAATAGTGCTGCACAGTACTTTGTTAAGCCAAGCTTCAGCTCCCACACTACAGACACCCAATACTCCCCTGAAGAGAACACTAGGACTAGAAAATACTCTCAAGAATCGGGGGTTTACTTAACACAGAGCAAGATACATATTTTGCATCAAGTAGTAATTTGGAGTTGTGGGGGTGCTGAAGGCCATCTTAACCCCTGCTCCTGGACTCTTTCCCTAGACTCCAGTATATCTCACCATTAGCAGGATTTGATTCCCAATGATTAGCTAAGCAACAGCAAGTTCTTATCCTCTTTCTTCCATTATTCCCACCCCCATGTTTGGGAATCAGTACCCTGAATCCTTTGGGCTGCCTTACTTGCCTACATGCCTCCCGTAACTCACTCTTCAGCCTCAAGTTCTTTTGTCACTGCTTCTTATGAGCTATGGCACTCTGTCCTGTAGTATGGTGCTTGGAAATGGACATAAGATTTCAGTCTTTGCTCTATTATGCAGGGCCTGATACTAGCAGGTCCATGCTAGAGGTCTGCATCGGCTCTCATCTCAGGAAGAGCTTGCTCTCATGCGTAGGTCACTGTCCCAGCACTGACGAGCCTTGCCAGGCAGACAGCAACAAATGGCTCCTCACTCACCTGAGAAGATGTAGTTGTAGCCAGTGCGCCCATAGAGCTCTCCCCAGCCGGCCAGCGTTGCTGATCTGCATATATGCTGGAGGAAGATTTTGTTATTAACCGCGCATGCTCCAGGAGTCTTTCCCTTATCAGGTCTCTGGCCCATTTGCTGTCACATTACACAGAAATGGTTGGTACCTACAGCTACTGCCTCTCAGCAGTCTCCCCTGCAACCCTGGTCCAGATCAAGTTCTCCAAACACATCAAACTCCCAAGTGCCTTTATCTGTAGCTAGTTTTTAAATCACGTTTTCATTTCCAGTTCTCCAATTCACTAATACAGTCAATTCCTGCCAAGTTAGCAATGTCCATGCTCTGTTAATACCCTGCTTGAGCCTTATTTCCACATTCCTGTGGATAAGATTATGGATGGTCCCAGTTCACTCCTGCAGAAAAAGGTCAGCAGGTTCAGCCCACGATGGCTTCAGTCAAGCTAGATTAAAATTGTCACAGGTACGATTTTGCTTTTCATACAGTGTTTCTAAATTGAACTAAGAAAACTGAATTAAGCTACTTAAGTTCTAAATGAGACTACTCCTACAGGGCTTCAATACAGTTTAAGTAATCCACACAGAAATGAATCTAATTTCACTTTCTTACAGATCCCCTTGCAGACAAGCCCACACATTCATAAGACCATTTATGCAATCTTGCCTCCCCAGGGAACAGTCAAGGGAAACTTCTCTTTAGAGAGAAAAGTAATTCAAAGGGAGCTCACTGCTGGGAAGAGTAAGGGGCAGGAAGTGACAATAGCAGTCTCTCCCCTCTCAAAGACCAAATATCTTTGGTCCTTCAGAAGGGACATATGGAGAAAATGTTAGCTCTTTGGTGCAATGCTCATGACATGGCGGGGTAAAATAGCCTGAAGTCCCCACAGATGATTTATGCAGCCTAGACAGCAAATGCTACCTACTACTACAGGCTGCCTGCTTGTACCCAAGAGCAGATTTTTACAGCATTCTTAAAGGTGACAAACAACTGAAGGCGTGGCTGCACAGTTCAAACAGCAGGGAGAAAGGTCATTTTCTAAGTTAAGACAGGTAACCCATGAAGCTTTACCTTTCCCTTGTACAGAATGACCGGGCAAACAAATCGTCCTCTACACCTCGCCATCTTACTTCGGTTGATAAGGTCCTGCAGTTTGCCAACCTGCACAGTGCTCTCAAACCTAGTGGACAGAGATTTGGTTCAGTACACGGAGCATCTTCTCGGACGTCTTTCAGCAAAGCTGCTACAAATACCCTGGGCTGTAATCCCCACCCCTTTCACCTAGAAGCCAGCTCTGAAGTTAGCAAGCAAGAGCACACTCCTTTAAGAATTGCTTCCACTGCTATACAACATGTATGGATGCTTTTCTGTCTCCTTTTCTTTATTTTGAAAGACCAGCTGCACAGTACATGGCAGCAAGCATCTTCAGGAACTGGCAATATGAGTACCATCAGAATGCTCTGCTACAGACTAACATGTGGATTACTAATGAAGGACTACCAGAGTAAGCCAGTGGCTACAAAAATGTATGTTCTGCTTTCCTCCCCACCACCTTTCCATCAAACAGAAGCTCAGCAGTACCATCAGAGTGAATTCACTATCAGAGTGATAATTTTGCAAGGAAAAATAAATAAAATAGAGAATCAAAGCTTGAACATTCAATGAACCTTAGTTCTGGTCACTCAAGCATTTGTATTGCCAGGTAATTAGACAACTGTCTGTAAATCAGCTAGTGGGTTGAGCAGGGTAGTTAGATTAATGTCAGCTGCATCTGCATAACTAAATTTTTTTTGGTTTTCTGGTTAAAGTTAAAACAGAAATGTGTTCCAAGTTGCAGATATTTTGGAAACAAGTTAAAATTGCTGCAATTTGTCCAAGTACCAGTCTACATTTGATAGGAATCCAAACTGACTTCCGAACTACACAGACCTTCAGGAGGAACCATCAATGCAGGAAGGACTAGAGTTTCCACAAGGAATTGGAGAAGCATCCACACTGACATAACAGAAACCAGATGCAGTCTGGACATACAAAACTGCATGGCCATGCACTTAGAGATGATTAACAAGAATTTCCAGTTAGCCCCTTCCAGTAGTAGAGCTCAGTAGAAGAGCCTAGATGAACTGGTTGATCTCTGGACGCTCATACATTATCAACATGGTAAGTCTGAAAAAAGGGACAAATAAGACCACGGGAAAGTCTCCAGTGGGATGGAGAAGTACCAGCATTACTGCGCAGAGCACAAGATCTCAGCTGAGATAAGGCATCTGATTCTAGTGACCTACCCACATCTGAAAAGGCACAGCATGATGATTAGGATGACCAGGGGACAGTCTATGCTGCCAGAAAAACCACCGTGGATTGATTGGCAGAGCAGATGAAGCAAGGACACAACAATATAAGCATTAGGGTGAAGGAGAGAACATACAACGGAGCGGGAGAAGAACTCAAAGGCGAAGGACAATGCTGGCCGAACAACAAATTAATACCTTTATGCTGGAAGTTAAAAGAAAGTTGCTAAGCTTCAGAATCAGTGAGAGTGTGGAGCAACCTACCTCCAGCTGCCATTCTGGGAAAGATTAAAAAAATTAATCTATTATTAACATGGAAATTGATCTGTTTATAGAAAAGATTATACAAGGTGGTACCAGTGGAAGCAGGCAAACAGCAAACAAGACCTTCAAATCCTACTTTTCTTTTTAAAAAAGATTCAATTCTCAGAATTCATAGTGAAGGCTTAAGTTTTTTCACGTGTTTCCCTACATACACAACTATTTTGGCTGTCTAGCTCCAAAGAGATTTGACATATACCAGAATTTAAAGAACAAGAACCCAAGCTAATCTTCTTTAAATGTTGTGGACATGAGGGTGCTAAGCGCAAAGACAGGAAAATGCTAACACAATGTACACTGGAGTACGTGAGATTGCATGCAGGCAAGAGAAGCACGCACCTGATCAACACAACCCAAACTCCACTCATTGCTGTCACTGCAAACAGCCAAGAGCTCCACTCTGCAATCTGCTTCCCTCCTCAGAGAGCATGCGAATAACACACACCACAGGAACGGCCTGTCAGCAGTTTGAGAAGACATGCTTTTGTGTACAATTCCCAATATCAAACCATTTTGAAACTTGGAGAAATTTCGACGTACAGATTTGGTTGTGGGGTTGTTTTTAAATGAATGCACGCAATTAAGAGATATGTCCTGCATTCTGCTTCAGCTGTCTTTATGTTTCCTTTGTAAAAGCAAATACAGAGGGAAACAAGAACTTTAACATGGTGTTACCAGAATAGCTCTGTGGCCCTGCTTCTAAATCCAGAAAACAGGATTTGGTAAAAATGAAATGCCTGAAATATCAGAAATAATAAGAGAAGCACCTCCCCAGGAGCTGAGACAAGCCAACAGGTTTCACCTCTCAGCACACTAACTGCGCTTCCCTGGAGAGGCATCACAATGCTAGGGAATGAGTCCAAGCAGCATGGCAGGAACATGGGACACGGGGAGAGCAGGAAGCCCAGCGCCCCACTGGGGACACAGAAGGATGAACCCCTCTCCCAGACTCCTGTGCCTGTTCCCTGGGAAGCCTGCACGCACACCGGAGAGACCTGCTCTGCTATCTGTCACGGCTGTGCTACAAACGGGGCTCTCAGACCTTCTCATCTCAACAACCATCATCAGTAAAGCTAGAGATAAACATGAGCTAAACATGGCAAGTTGTACAGAGACTACTGTAGTGAGGGGAAAGGCTGCTCTGAAGAACAGGTGCAACACTCTTACAGGGACAAGTGATTAAATGCAGCATAGGTAGGAGTAAAAGCTACTGAAAAAGGTTCAGAAAACAGAGCACTCTTCAACAGCAGTGTGAAAGAACATCATTAAGGCTGCTTGGGACAAGGTAGAGAATGAGGTGGAAGGAATGACGTGTATCTTAGCTNTTTTTTTTTTTTTTTTTTTTTTTTTTTTTTTTTACTTTCAGGTGTTTGGATTTTTTTTTTTTCCTTCAGAAGTTTGTTTTCCAGAAGATACTGCCAGGCAGCCTTACCTCTGTATTAACTCCCCACCCACCTTCCTCCCAAAATCAGACCCCAAACCTGAATTCATCTTTTTAAACGTAAGGGAAACATTTCCTATAAAAGCAAGCAACTGTTTTGGCAACTGTGTATTTTATACAGGCCTGAAGCAGAGAAGTTTCTCTGTAACAGCACTGGAACCAAAGCATTCCTCTCACATTGTTAGACTACGTGCAACTGTGATCATATTTGTTTGGAGTGCAGACACATAATAGGATTGTCAGATGAAGCCAAAAAAGTGGCCTGTGCCTGAGATCTGGACATTTTCATTAAGCGCAGTCACAGTAACTCTAAGACAGGAGGTAAATAACCTCCGTTTCCATTCCCTGCAGCATCTGCCTGCTCCTTCTGGGGGGACGTCAGAGTCCTCCAAACACAGGGAAGGTGCTCCTGGCTGTCAGATGCACTCTGCTACTTTCTGTGGCTCCTTGCAAGCAGCACCTGACCAAGGGGTGTACAGCTACCTTGGTTGATAGCCAAAAACACACAGCAAATTCCTCCTGCTACCTCCTGCACCTTCCTGGATTTCAGAGTACTGTTAGCAAAGTTTGATGAAGCAATATCCTTTCTTTCCCCAGCTGCCCAGCCACAGAACGAACAGGATCAGGAAACCGATCTGGGTTAAAAATATCCATTTTTTGCTGGTTCCCCACATGGCTTCAGAAGCAGCTGTACCAGCAGAACCAATGGGGCAGTGCAGAGTTTGCATAAGTGAGAACTGCTTTCCAAAAAGCCTTGGTATTCTCAGAGGTGTGAAATGTCCTGCACACTTCAAGGAGATCTTACCAGCTGATTAAGAACATTACAAAGATGAAAGGCAGCCAAAGACACTCGGTCCTAGAAGGAGTGTCCCGTTCACTGGAAGTGGTTCTTATATTCTGTAACACAAGAAGTGCAACAGTCTCTATTTCATAAGTATTCCATAGAGTACAACAGTGCAACTAAAAATGGGATTTGTGTAAAAAGTAGTTAGTGGCTTTTACAGAGATTATCACCCAGAAATCAGGAGGAGAGGGATGATGAAGGGTAGACTCTTTCTGTGACTCCCTGGGAGAGCAAATCAAGACTTGGAAAGAATTGATATTTAAAATGTCAATTGCCACTGCTGGCTTGCAAAAGTCCCGGAAGAAAATGTGGCACTGAGTGTAAGTACACTTGTTTTGAATACTCATCAGAAAAATTAAGCATCCTTTGCTCTTACAAGAGCAGGAAAAGCAGAAGCATTCGGTTTCTCTTCCCTAAAGACACTCATAGTTACATTTACATCTTCAGACTTCAGTTTCCCTTTTTTTGCAGCAAGGGGTTTAGTCTTTTCTAACCTGATCTAACTGTTAAACAGAAATTCTCCCACCTGACAATCAGTTGTGGATGTTTTCCAAAGACCCCCTCCTATAGCACCCAGCACACGTGCCAGTGCGGCAGCTGACGGTTTGCCTTCCTCAAGCAAAGCAGCTGGACATGTCACTGCTGCAAGGGGAACATGGTGACCACCGTCCTTTTGAACATTTTACTCTTGTCACGGACACAGTTAAGAATGCAAAATTGCATTATGTTTTGTTGGAAAAGAAAATAAAAAATGAGAGGCTGTCGTTAGAGCCGCAGGTAGCAGCTAATGCTCAGCCAGAAGCAAGACCAACGCGGTTCTGAGCTTGTGGGTCAAAGTCCAGAAATACGTTGGCTTAGACTCGCACTAAACTGCAAGCAAGCATTTCCCATTAATTCACTAAACCTCAGCGCCCACTGACCCACGTACCATGGTGGGGGCAGACTATTTCTGCTGAGATTGTCTCATCTGTCCAGCCCCTATCAGTCCCCCACCACGCCAAGATGCTTTCCAGACTAAAATTTCTCTAATCAGAGGCCTTCCAGCAAGGCCACAGGCACTTCATCAAGACAGGGAGAGCATCGCACAGTCTCGCTCCCAACCACGAGCTCTCTGAGCCTCCGGGCGAGCTGCAGCACAGCAATGGTTAGGATCCAACGCTGTGCTCAGGTCTACTCGAGCACAGCATGCAGCAGAGCTGGCGCTGCCCCGGTGCACCCACCCCGTTTCCTTCGCGCCCCTCAAGCAGCAGGCTTAGCTTAGCAGCTTTCACCAGGGGAGCCCACGAGACTCGGGGAGCTCGGAGGACCCCGCGGCAGCTCGGCAGCGAAGCGCAGCCCTGACAGGCAGCAAGGGGTGCCCCGGGCGCGGCGTACCCAGCGGCTGACACCGCCGGCTATAATTAGCCGCAGCACAGCCCGGCGGGGCTTCCCCCGGCCGGCGGGAGCCCCGCAGCGGCAGCGGCTCCCTACAGGCGCGGAAGCTCCCCGGGGCAAAACGCGAAGCCGCCTCCGCCGGCTGTCAGCCGTGCAGAGCGGGGGGCCGGGAGGGGACCAGGAGAGGACCAGGAGGGGACTGGGGGCCTTACGGGTCGCGGCCGGCGCCGGCATCGCGCTCCAGGAGGACGATGTGCCGCGGGTAGTGGGCGCAGACCTCGCCGTGCGCGTTGGCGATCACGCTGTAGCGGTAGTCGCGGCCGAAGAGCTCCAGGCACCGCCGCTCGATCCGCTCCACCTGCGCACAGCCCCCGGTCAGCGCCCGCCGCACCACCACCAGTACCCGTCCCCCGCAGCCTCGACACCCTCACCTTAGCGGCGGCGCCGCCGCCATCCTTGGCGCGGTACTGTGCCCGGGAGAACTCCAGCAGCAGCTCGGCCAGGGCGCGGTCCCCGGAGCCCGCCGGGGGGCAGCCGCGGGCCGCCGCCATCCCCTCGCCGCTCAGCGCCGCCGGC